>JAOXNR010000031.1:3005839-3036856 GCA_028571225.1 Parsonsia alboflavescens
TCTTGATCCTGTTGCCATGTAAACAAACCCCCCCCCCCCCCCCACTTTCCTCCTAAAAATGTTATATACTTTTGAATCATTTTCATTAGGTATTACTTTTCGAGAGTTTAGCATGATCTCTTAAACTATGAAAATGATTCAGATATATGTTATTTATTGGGTATGAATCAAGTGTTAGATGTATTAATGCTTATGCCAAAGTAATCCTTAAAACAAGCTTAAAAGCCTATGAAGTTTCTTGCATGAAGAACTAGTAAAGATTTACCTTTTCTATTGATTACAATGGTTAAGCTGTTATACAATAAGTTGGCCACATCTTTTTCATTTTGATTTGAGAATCTATAGGATTAAGGTCCTTCAAGAGTTGGATTACTTTAATTTACTCTTTTTTATTAGTTTCACTAAATTTCTTAATATTCTTGGATATGTGAAACTGGTGATATTTTGTTCATGGTTGTCTCATATAATAAATTTTTTAATGTTGCACTCAAAGAAAATGTCATTTTACTTCCTGGAATCTTTTCTCACTACCTAACTAACCTTTGCTGCTGGGGTTAAGATTTTGCATTTTTGAATACCTTTAGTGGATGGATTTTCCAGTTTCCAATATCTATTGCAAATTGATTGTTGATTTTGTTAGTTTGAAATGTATTGTCAGTTTATTATGAAATAAAATACACAATCAATTTTCTCTAAAAAAAACCAAGATTTATGTGACTTTATTCACTCAGAATTTTCCACTGTTCTTTTAGTCTTTTTGTGTTTCTATGTGTTGCTCTTTCTCACATCATTGTTGAATTTTAGTTTTCTCTTCATTTTGGATACAAATTGAGAAGCTAGTCTTTCTGCCAGTTTTGCAGTCGTTCTGCTTGATTTACATTGGAGGGCAACAATGTTTATTTTGGCACTAGAACGTCTATTTTGTGTGATTGATTTGGTTTTAGTAAATATATCTATATGTCTGCCTCATTATTTTAACTGCTGATGTATTTGTCAAAACTAGTATCAGATGGAATATTAGAAAATGGAAACATTGGCTAGAACTTAGAATGAAAGCTATTGCAAAATTGCACCCTAAGCCAAATTAATTGTATGGCACCAAGTGGATAGAAAACTTTCATTAGAAATTCATTTGTGGGTAAAGTTTCCTACAGATAGTCTAGGAGAGGTTTGGAGGAAGTGGATACTTATCTATAAACTTATCTTTATATCATCTCTTTTCTTGTTTCCTGGGGTGGATATCACAATTTTACGTAGTTGTGGCGGCCACATGGTCACGTTCTGCTTTTATTTTCTGCAATTCAATTCAATTCAATGTTATTCAACTTCTCTAAAATTTTCACTTAAGTGTAATGAGTGAATACCATTTTCAAGATTATGCCATTGGAGGAGATTGCTTGCTTCTGGATTATATAATCAGATACTTATTTCCCCTAGTTTTCAGCTTAATAGCATGGTTGTGATATTACTTCTTGCTTTGTTTCTTGATGATTGTTGGTGATCATGTTCTTGCACTGTTCCGGTTTTTAGAGTGAAGTATCTTGGCAGAATTTATGTAGTTTGGTTAGCTAGTTACCTGTCAATTTGAAATTAATGATATAGTTTGGTGGTAAATGGGCATTTCCTTCCATAATTTATATCTTCTAAGGTACTTAACTCTGTCTAGTGAGTGTTGGGATCTGTAAGTATAATGCTTAACTGCTGATTTCACTTAACAAATATGGAGGAAGAAAAATTTAGTCCTAGGATTTTGCAGTAACATTCTGCCATTTGATTGTAAGCTTTTGTTTTCTATCTATTTATGTGTGTCCTCTTTACCTTGCTGATACTCTATTATTTATGCTCTTGGACCGGAACTTGAGCAACTCAAGTGATGTTGAAGAAGCTTGCCATTCCAATGAGCTTAGTATTTGATTGGGATGAAATGATAAGCAGCTTTCTAGTGCTGCATCTTCAACTATCATGTTTGATTTTTGACTTGTAGAAATTTTTGGTCGAAACTGAAGGGCTAAAGCTAATAATTGGACCATTTCCATGATGATAGAGTGATGTTGTTGCTTGTTGATAAGATAATATAGCCCCTCCTAAAGAAATCAATCGTCTAAAACTTAGTTCAATAGATCTTTTGACCAGCTAATATATTTAGAAAACTTATCATAATATTGTATTCTTGGCACCAGCAAACAAGAAATTCATATGAACTGTAACTTTTCTTTTTATTATCTGGTAATAAGTTGATTCTAAAATTCATTTCGTCAGAAATTGGAAAAATAGGTAGAATAGGTGGCCATTGATGTTCCAAATATAACTGTATATCTGATTTTGCTTATTTCCTTCCTCCTAATGAAGACCTGTCCTCTTTGTTATTCTAAAATGATGAAAATTTGATCAAATTTTCTTTTTGCTAGTCATTTGAAATATTTGTATGACTTTCATGAATGATGTGTCTTTACGTTTCTGTCATGTGACAAATGGTTAAATTATATACTACATACACAACATATTATAATCACTCTCACCTTATCAATGCAAAATCTCTTTCTCTCTCTATTTAAGTTATACTTAATAGTAGAACATATCAACACAAATAAAAAAATTGATAAGAAAATATAGTAGCATAATTCATCTATTCCACCATTACCTTATTTGTGTAAAATATAGATATAGATATCTCAACGTGGATAAAATATCTCTCTTACTATTATATAAATTATCCCATAAATCTATTATATATCTAAAATTAAAGTTGATTCCTGATTTTGAGATCTTTTTAATAATTTAACTCCCACATGTGTCACATGTTAAGAAAATAAAAAATATAAAAAATTATAAAAAATTGAAAGAAAAATGTGGTAAAACAAAATCTCTCTCTCTATGTATTACGGGACATACAATATAATTTTATTAAAACACATTACATATAGTATATTTGAAATAGACTATTGTAGATTAGAGCTTTTCTTTTTCTGTTTTCTTGATTTCTCTGGTGTTAAAAAATGATTAAAAATTAAAATGAAATACCTTAAAAAAATTAAACAGTACTATGACAGAAATTGAAATAATTAATGAATTAAAACTCGTTATATGGAGAAATGGATCCCTCAATATTAAAAAAAATTAAATAAAATCAAAAGACAATACAACCGTTAGAGAAAATCTCCCTTTGTATAATGCGTCAAGATCAAGTTGAGGAACTTAATAGTCAGAAGATACTAATGGCCGTTGAAAATTAGGATCATGAATAACAGAATTAAGCCAAAACCAAAATGATGAAGTGGCCTCTGTAAAAATTAAATGCCAATATGCATCAAGTCAAAATCATAATATCAAGGGACATATAATAAATCATAAATGAAACACATTATACAAATGATCCCTTATATTGCTCAATCGAACCTTCCCGATGTAATTAAAATAAAATATAATGGGAGTAATTAAGGAATTTTTTTCTAAGTAATTACTACTTAGTAAATCCTTGATGATTTGAATCCTAACGTTTAGCAGCTCATTCCAAGTGTTCTTTGAGTTGAAAGAAGGTACAATTTATTACTAGTGTTGGAAAAGAGGAAATATTTTTATTGGATAAGATTGAAGTGATAGGTGTTCAATGGATACAAGAGGATTAAATATTCTCTGTGGGAGATAAATTGAATGATTGCATGTTTTAAATCATTATTGAATTCCTAACTTTTTTTGGACCTTCACGTTCAAGAATAATAGAGTCTGCAAACAATGACTTACAATTTAAAATTTGGAAAGGGTACGAATGTCATTTTGAATCCATCACATTTGACAAATAGCATTAGTCTTTTTCAAAATAAAGTTAACTTATAAAAATATGGATCTTATATTGGTAGAGTTTTCAACCTATTCACAGGATGCATTACTAACTTATATGTGATATTTAGTCAATCAGGAAGCTTGATCCACATAGGAAAATAGTGAACTCTGTACACTGAACATGAAAACTAGTGAAGAGACAAATTTATTGGTGTTTCTTATTGTGTATGTGCTGATTGTGTTCAATTGGTGCTTCTAGGGAGTATTAGAATGATTTAGGGTATTAATCTCCGATACATTGAAACTGATGATATATGATGGAGAATTGAGGCAGGGTTTTCGACAGATGTTGTGATTATAAAGGATTTACATGATTGTTTAATTGAGTTGTACTCATTTGGTTGTAAATAGACTTTTATTAAAGATGCACAGATCCTGTTCGGCAGCTCCATTCCAAGAGTTCTTTGAGTTACAAGAAGATAATGTATTACTACAGTTGGAAAAAAATAAAATATTTTTATTGGATAAGATTGAAGTGATAGGTGTTCAATGGATACAAAAGGTGTGTATATCTTGGAGGAAGACAATGCGTGATTGGATGTTTTAAATTATTTTTGAGTTTCTAATTCTAGCCTTCTTCGATCTTCATGTTCAAGAAAATATTAGGCTGGAAACATTGACTTCCTATTTAAAATTTGATAAGTGTATGAATGTCATTTTGAATCTACGAAATACTTGAAATACCCTTGTTTGGACTTGCATAGGAAATTTTTTGACAAATAGCATTAATCTTTTTCAAAACAAAGGGAATTTATAATACTATTTGGATTTTACAAAGATATCGGATGAATTTTCAAGCTGTTTACAGGATGCCTTTACTTATTAACTTGCATGTGGTATTTAGTCAATCAGGAAGCTTGATCCACGCATATGAAAATATGGAACTCTACACGCTGAACATGAAAACTGGTGAAGATATACAAATTTGATCTTGTGATTCTTTTTCTAATCATGAAGTGATTATTATTTCTTATTGTGTATATGCTTATTCTGTTCATTTAGTGCTTTTCTTGAGTATTAGAATGATTTAGGGTATTAACCTCCGGAACATTGAAACTGAGAAAGTTCACTCTAGCTCTGTGCTGAATTCTAGATGGTTAAATGAAAGACATTGGCATGCTTTGAAAATTCACATATTTTTGGGACATATAAAATTTTCTTTCCTCCTATCATTGTAGGTATTTTCTAGGAGGGGATATTAGATGGCTCAATTTCATTTTGATGAGATCATTGAGGTTCACGATGTGGATATGGAGGGTAAAAAGTATGACAAAGGTATTTGCTTATATTTTTATCGACTCTTTCTAATATGACACTTCACGTTCAATACCTGTTGATTGTAAATTGCTTTGCTCATATTTGAATATATACTTTAAGAAAATTCTTGACATGGTGGATACCTCTGCAATTGTATAAGAAACCCACTAGTCACCTTTTTTAGGCTTCTCCTTTTTCCACAGAATGTTTTAGAACAACTGTACTTCGGCTGGTCTGCATCATTGTTTATATCGGTAATCAATGGCATGTTTGACAAATACCATATTTGTTGTTTCACATTCCCCTGTATTTGTGATGATATATGATGGAGAATTGAGTCACGGTTTCCAACAGCTGTCATGATTATAATGGATTTGCATGATTGTTTAGTTGTACTCATTTAATTGTAAGTAGTCTTTTAGGGCTTGTTTCAAGATGCATGGATCCTGCTTAAGGAGGTATTTCCACCATCCTAAAATAATTGTCACGTTTTGACATTTCACAATGATTAAGGAAATCCTTAATTCTACGATGTTTTAAAGATAAAAGATTGGACAACCTATCTTGCGGTAAAGTATTGTTAATAGGTCTGGTTGAAAGCAAGAGATGCTAAATTTATTGGGTAAATTTTAATTGAAAATTAGTGTGGTTGAAAAAAAGGAGTAAAATATATATATTTCATTCCTTTCACAAAGCAAGCCACAAAATTTTATTGAAACCCAAAAACAAGGGGTGCAGGGAAAGGGGGGGGGGGGAATAGGGGGTACATGTAATTTGAAGTAACGATATTGAGTGACGATTGAAAAGAAGGCACCTCCATCCTTCTTGTGGTTGATTTTTAGGGCATGGAATTTGACACTAGGTTCAGTTGGAACTTAATTTGAATAGTTGTAGGCTGGACTGTGTTTCTTGTTTTAGAATTAAGATAAAGATTTTATCCTTTTTCAATAATTAAATAGAACCTTTTGAACAACAAATTTCCTTTTTGGGACTTTCTACAAATGGATTTGCCTTTCTTTTTTCTACAGTTTCAAGGATAGATGCCAGGAATGAAAATGGCGACCTCTATTTGCAGTTAGATGTTAGTTCTGAGATAAAATAAATAGTGCAATTTAATATAATTCTTTCAAATGCATAGAATTAAAAACCAAATCTTATTCAAACACCAAACAAAAACTCATCATACATGACTTAACAAAACCATCTCCAAGAGAATCAAATGTCTCAAACATTATAGAAATGAAGTTCTAGGCTTCCAGCATCTTTTTTAGCAACTACAAACCTACAGCAACCATATCTCTAAAAGAATCTGTGATCTTTACAAGCTCTTTGTAATAAAGTAACAAAACCATGAAAATACAATGAGATACTAAATGACCATTAATAAATTCACTAAGTGTCACCTTTTCAATCTCTTCTATCACATCTTGACCTTCCATATCACTTATTAATGGAGTGCATCTAAACCAATTTTGGGTTGGGGCTTCAAGAACTTCCATAAGAATCCAATACATTTCCACTGGTGCTAAAAATAGACTCTATAGCAACTGTAGACATAGGGACAACAAGAACATCCCTCTCTATCATTCCAAGGATTGGACACTTACAAGAATTCATTCCAAGTATTTTTCAACATCATTTTTGCTCTCTAATGCATCCTCCTAATTGATTTTTTCATCAAAATCCTCATCAAAAGTACAAAAATCATCTTCAGCACCCTCATCCTTAGTAATATAGTTGGAAGCAACAGTAACACAATTATTCTCACCATGTTTAACATTATAGGCACCCTTGTATTGATCTTACTATCTATTTAGTGTGCCCCTCACTTTATCAACCAACCTTTCACATATAATCTTTTAAATGCAAATTCCACAAACTTCATCTTGTACCTAGAATCAAAGACACAGAATAAATGAAGCATATTCATTTCCAAAGTTAAACCCCAATACTTCTCATGTTTCTTTTTCATCTTTGCAGCCTTTTTTTTAAACATATCATCATCACTTTCAAACCAATTATTCAATTTTCTGAATGGTATAGAAATCATGAAAATACAAATGAGAAGTAACATGTGTTGAACCTAAAATGCGTAGCTCTAAGCATTAAATCATAAAATATTTTCAAAAATTTCACAAACATCTTATCAATTTCCCAATCAGTGATCTTTAGAGGTCCTTCTTTTCTATCACTTTCACCAACAAATTCGAGTTAAAAGTCTCCATCAGTTTCCTTAAGCATAACAAATGCTAGCTAAAATTTAATAGCTAAATTAAGCATCAAATATGCGGAATTCCATCTCATTGGCACATCTAAATGTACAAGAGATTTGGACTCAATCTTTTGTTCTTTAACACATATCTTAAACTTTTGCAATCTAGTTGGTGATGTTCTTACATATCTAACAATATTCCTAATCCTAGTAGGAGTTCATCACAATTAGGTTAAGAATGTGTGCACAACATCTCAAATGTTGGAGTTCATTTTTTATCATACTCTTCCTCCAGGCGTTAATTCTTCTCTTCATGTAAAAAATAACAATGTCATTTAAAGATGAATTATCAACAATTATTGAGAACACATTTTCAATCCCCCATTCAATCATTTTCTTTTTCCATTGTCATGCCAATGGTTCCACCTTTATGATTAGCACTTGGATAAAAACTTATTCTCTTATGATACACCCAATCACTATCAATGAAATGAACACTATTGCACATATAGTTCAAATTCTTAACAAATGTCCAGCAATCCATAGTTAAACTCATATGCTGGAAATTTTGATTAAAAAAACATCTTAACTTCTTTTTCTCACTCACATAAAGTGTGAAATAATCTCTTGCAATAGTAACTCTAGATGAAATATGAAATAATGGTTGAACTACACTCATGTAGTACTTAAATCCCTCAACTTCCAAAAACCTAGAAGGTAGAACATCAATCATTACCATCTAACCAATGCATCTCCACAGGCATCATTATCAAAACAAACAACAGATAAATTGCTACTTCCATCGTTTTCAGAATTCTTTTTTTTTTTTTGTTTGGAATGAAAATACAGTCCGTTTAGAATTTGTGAGTTCTTTAGGAAATTTCCTTACATTGTCTTCACAAATCCCTAATCATATTAGAAGTCCCATTCTTTTCTCTATCACAAGCATAAGAAGTTTCACACCAATTACAAGATGCTCTTTGTTTACTAGCTACACTAACTTCTTAAAATGATTCCATGACCAAGAAGGATGTCTAGTGGGTTCTTTTTTCTCTATATTACATGTTTTGTCATCCTCATTTAAATTTGTAAGATCAGTTGCAAGCTTTTTGGAGGACTTCATTGGTATTGTAGTTGTCGCTTCTATGGCTGTCTCAACTCTCATTTTCTTTATAACAACTTCAATTAGGCTATCGACATCCACTTCCATCCCATAATTTTCATCTCCTCTAATTTGGAATGTCTTTAATTCTACATTGCTTATAAATTGAGATTCATATTGTCTGGATGGTTTGCTTGAAGTTTCATTTGATCCTAATTCCATCTGTCAAAATTAAAACTAATAAAAGTTAACTCAACTAATTAATTAAGAAGGCAAAAGCAAAAACAAAACAGAACACGTCAATGGAAATAAACCATAAACAATGACAAGAGTAGTAAAGTACTAGTTCAAGATTAGAATGGACAGTGGTGAAAAGAACTAGTAAAGTTGCTACACAACATTATTTTATCCACAAATATAAGAAGAGGACATAAAGGCAAACTAACATACTAAACTTTAAGTTCACTACTAATATCAAAAGTACAAAAACCTTACAAATTTCCTTTTATGAACTTAGCTATTTCAAATTTTCTCTCATCTTCAGAACATTGTCATTTCTCCAATGTCTTCTATAAGTACACAAGAACCTAGAGACACTACTATCGTACATTCTCCCTATATTATTTTCTATACTTACCTAAGAATATTAACTTAATGATAGTAGTGCAGTTAGCATCTGGTGAAATTTTGTGAACATCCTGATAACTTTACACATTTAAAGTAGTTATACTTTGTGCAAACATCACTTCCGTTGTAGAATACATTTTCAAGTAAAAAGGTTAATTTTTTGCCTCACACTTTCGTTTTTCCAACTATCATTGAAAGTAAGGAATCAAACATTATACATATATTAAGTAGACCAAAGTATTTGCAAAAGAATTTTTCTATATAAGATCCAATAAGTAGAATATAGATTAGGAGAATGGTACATCAAAACCGTTGCTTTGAAAGTTGGACCAAACATCAAATCGGAAAAGTTAGTGATTTATGGTTTATTGGTCCAATCATAATTAAATTGTAATTGAATAGTAATTACACTGGTGTTATTATAATTAAAATAAATATATTATAACATAAAATCTGTTAAACTTATATTATTATTTTTTTTTTGCCTAGAATAAACTTATATCATTCTAACGTTAAAAAAAGAAATAAAAATATACTTACTCAAAAATAAAAAATTTTAAAAAATAAAATAAAAAAAATAAAAATTAAAACTTATATAATTTGTTTTTTTTTTGACTGGAAGTAAATTATTGTGGCCCATATTGTCATAATAGGCTTAGTGATATTAATATATCAAAATAAGATAAAAACCCTAACTCATTTCTCTCTTATTATTTCTTCCACAACTCAGAGTCACGATGCCGTCTCCTTCCCCAATCCACAACACTTCACTTCCCCTATCTACAACACTTCACTTCTAATTGCAGATTAACCAGCTCCATCTAGGATGCATCCCGCTTTTGAGGGACTTCCATTTGTCTTCTCATTGTTCTCAAGTTCTCTTTTGAATTTCCAACAGCTTTGAAAACTTTCAAGAAGCAATTAAGAACATCTATCCAATGGAAGTTGTGGAACTACATCAGAATAGAAGGTTTTTTTTAAAAAAATTTCTCAAAATGAATTTGTTTCCCCAAACCGTTTGGTTCAGATCTTGGCTAATTGTTCTAGAGATTTAATGGTTGAATTGGTCGGTTCAAAACGATTTGAAAATTTTAACATGATTTTTGAAAAAAAACCAATATTAGGCTTTCAATTGGACCATTTTAGAGGTCAGTTTACGGTTTGACCTGCCGATCAAAAAAACCATGATCAAAACATACAAAACGATTAACAGAACAATGAAACAAAAGTGAAAGAAAAATTGTGATATCATATATATACCTAACATTAAAGGAGATACTTTTGAATTTCCTCCCACACGGCTATTGTAGTTTTGTCTAATGACATTGCTTTGTAATTATATTGTACATTTAACAAGACTTGAGAAGAAAAAATCAAACCACCTAATAGAAAAAGAAATAAATAAATAAAAAAAATCAAACTTGCCTTGCCTGAGTTGCATCTGTAAGACCCTTTTACAGTTCCTTCTTGATTAGGGGAAGATGAAGAGAAGATGGCTCTAAAAACTACCAACCAAAACCAATGAATTAGCTCATTAGAAAATCTGTTTAGTAATTCATTAGCTCATCTCCAATGGGGTGAATCAGGAAGGAGAAGATGAATGTGAATTTAGGGACTATCAAAAGATAGAGATTTGAAGCTCGCAACCAGAGCTGAAGGTTGAAAGTTGATATTGAGAGTGGACTATCGGACTGGGGAGGGATCTGTGCTTTTTTTGGTGTAGTAGTGACAGTGTGTGAATTGTGAAGAAAGAAAATATTGGCAAGGGCTAATTGTTTGGCAGTTTGTTTCATTAAAAATTATATATTTAATAGTTATATTATATAATACCATATATTATGCATAATATATTATATATATATATATTTATATATAAATATATAATGTCCTTTGTTCAGTTTGAACAATCGATTAAAAAATATAGATGAAACTAACTGATCAAATTATATTGGTTTTCTTAGAATTCCATCCAATCAATCTGTTCAAATAATTGAATTTTGATCGGATCGAATCGGTTTGGTCAGTTGAATTAGTTTTGTACCTCCCTAGTTGCAAAAGGACATTACTTGAATTGATGGGACACCAAACTAATTACATGGAAAGACACGACTTTTAGTTGGCTGTCTAAGTTTTAGGCACCCCCTATATCGTCAAGGTCGTTGAGCCTAACGGGGGTAATGATGGGTAAACGAGTATGACTTAAGAAACCTATTCCAAACACCTGAAAACCCAACCCAAGATCTGGGAACCCAACCCGTTTTGCAATGGATCCAGACCTTCAAGATCTAAAAAAAAAGGACAAAGGTCCACTAAGAAAGGAGCTGTTGAACGACACAACAAATGATCACAACCTACGACCTACAACCTCGCTCCTTGAGGTCGAAGGTCCTATCTCACTCTAGGAGCTCAAGGTCACATCCCTAAGGTCCAACATCAGGTCATAATAACTCTTAAAGAGAAACGTGCATGGTAACAACACTCTCCAACAAGAGAACTCCATTATTTTAGGGTGAGATACAATCCCACAATCAATGCCATTGGCCTAAATTGACAAGGATGAGAGTAATTCAAACAAGGTAACTACACTATCAAAAGGGGATTCAATGCCTTTGGACACACAAGAATAGTCTTTGAATAAAAGTAGATTTTATCTTTCTTTCTCTAAGAACATGAATTGACTTTGGCATTAGAGTTATTCCAAAGGTAATAGCCCTTTCCATTGATCTTATTTTTTCTTGGTTGTTCATGTCGATTCCATAACAATTGGGGTGACTTGGAATCCAATTTGGACTCCATCACTTAGATATCCCAATCATGTGTGACTCAAAGATAAGCTTCATCATGAAAATCAAGCAATTCAGTTCAAGCTTTTTCCATGAAATTTAACATTCAACAAGTCATACATAAAATTCCTAGGCATACAAAGCATTTTCTCTATGCAATGATTCATCATGCTTATAGAATTTTCCATACTCAACTTGTTTACAAACATTAAGCACATATTCACAAACATGCTCACTCACATATGATTCCCTAACAAGCTTAAGATCTAACATATCATTCAAAAAGCTCTTAGAGGCATACAACTTATTTCCACATGCTTTAATCACATTTTTGCAACCATATCATGCACATATGACTCCTTCACAAACTAAAAATCCATAAAAGCTTTTACAAGACTCATAGAAATGTAGGAGTTACTTTCTCTGAATAAGGAATCATTATGCTCAAGAATTTCAACAATAGCACCTTGCTTATAAGCATCATAAGCATTTCCAAATTCACACTTACTCATAGAAAACATCTTTCCAAGTTCAAGACTCAATAATCTATCACCAAATATAGAGATAAGAGTATACAACTATAACATTCTCCGTTGGTGTTCCTCAAGATGAGCTTGACACTATCATGGTTTGCACAGGTTTCTCTATGTTGCACCTGGTCGTGATGTATTTGGGGATAAATTTAGCACCCACAAGAAGAAAGCTAGCAAATTATAAGGGGTTCTAAGAACAAGTTGCAGGGCAAACCACTCCTTGAAATGGCCTCAATCTATCATATGTGGAGAGGGTGGAGCTTATAAGGAGAGTCCTTAAAGGAACCACATGTTTTTGGCATGACATCCTCTCTATATTGACCACTTTATGAGCCATATATACTGCTTATGTAGGAAGTTCCGTTGGATTGTTGGTGGCTTGGTAGGACTTGTGCCACTCGAAGGAGGAAGGGTGTTGGCCTTGGAGATCTAAAGGTTTGGAACCACTCCTTGTTGGCAAAAACGATTTGAAACGTGCATGCTAAGAAGGATACGTGATGGATCAAATGGATTAATCCCAACTATATCCATAACTCCTCTACTTAGATATTCGGGACCTTATAGTGGCCTTGGTTATTAGGAAGGAACATTTGGTTCAAGGGATCAAGTATTGCACAAAGGCTGTCTAATTACTTTAGACCGTCAAGGAATAAAGTAATTTGGTTTTCAATCATATGGAAAGGATGGATACCGCCCAAGTAATCCTTCGTTACTTGGCTAGTGGTGCATGGTAAGCTAACCACATTGGATACATTGTCATTTTTGAGTGGAACCTCTACTTGCTGCCTATGCCAAGGCAGCCCGGAATCACATGGCCACTTATTTTTTTGCTTGCCCATTTAGTAGTGCTGTGTGGCACACTATTTGGACTTGGATGGGCATCATGAGGCACATCTCTACCCTTAGTTGTGGGACTTAAGTGGATCAAGAAGGAAGCAAGGGGGATGAATTGGCAATTGAAGCTTAGGCACTTTGAGCTACTTACTATTGTTTACTTCCTTTGGAGTATTAGGAATGGAGTTAGCTTTGAAGCCCTCACGGCCGACATTGTTGCCACTTGCTTTCTAATCAAAACACATGTATGCCTTGGATCCTAATATTTTGGTCCCTTTTTATTTCGACACTTAGATTCATCTAGCATTCGCTTGTATAGGCCCCGTAGGTAAGCCCAAGTATCTTGTATATCCTTTGATCTATATACACATTTATTTTTAAATGAGAGAAAAAAAAGCTAGTAAACTTGGGAGAAATGTCTCATATAAATACTTACTTTCCATCCTTTTCCTTGCAAATCTTATCATTCTCTTTTCTCCCTAACAAACTCATTGGAGGATTATAGATCTCCAAACTTTGTTTCTTCATTAAGAAGTCACTCAGGTCCAAAAACTTTCAAGCTTCCTTGCATCATCATCCTCATTAAAAAAGAAACCAAAAACTCTTGGCCACCAGGATCAACCTAGTATGGCCCCATAGAGGTCACACTCAACCCTCAACCCCAAAGGGCGGGCCAAAAAGTCCTCCATCAAATTGGAGCTACAAATTTTGAGACCAACCCTCCTAAAATTACTAGGCCGATTCAATCCCTCCATTTTGATAGCTCTAAAAGCTAGGTACTAACAATGACAAGATGTACCATCTCAAGTCACACAAGTTAAAAAGTGGTAAAATATAAGAGTAACAGTTGTAGAAATGAATGTTACATTAGTGACTTGACTTTCATTAACAATTGAAGAAAGAGTATCATGTAGGAAAATTGGGATTATGAGATTTGCATTCGAAGTTTAGGAGGCAAGATAGAATATTAAAAGTTCTAAATTATTGAATCTTTTTTCTCTATTTAGAATTACTGTCTCATATTGACTTTAGCAAATTTTAAAAGAAGAGTTCCATTTGGTTCAATTTTTAAATAGTCATGTCAATTTTTTAGTAAAATTTTAATTTTTTAAAACATGGATTATTCAATTTTGGATATTTTAAAATAAAAATATGAATATTTAATTTTTAACGGAAAAAAGAGAAAGTTGATAAAATTTATAAGGATTTTATTATTTTAAAACATGTAATCTCCCAATATTCAAGCCAATTAAAATTGAGGTCTTTGGTCTGATGTTCTCATATGCCCATGTCTATTCTTAAAAATGAGAAAATGTGGATGATGAAGAAAAGTCTATTCTCTTGACTTTTCCAAAACCTTTAAGGAGCATTTGGATGGGACCAAATGTTGAGTTTTTAGAAAATGAAAATTGAAAAGTTCCTGAAAAGTCATTTGGTCAAGTTTTGACTAATCCAAATTCTCAAAAACTAAACCTAATTATGTTGAAAAACATAATATTAGTGGGAGCTATTTTGTGGTTTTGTTCTTTCTCAAATCCAGGTATCAACTTCTAGCTATGACATTTTTTCTTTTCCTTTTTCTTCTCCTTGTCGGTTCTTCTGCCCAAATCGCATCCATTTCTTCACCTACAACCAAAACCCCTTTCTTTTCTTCTTTTCTCTACCATACTACCATCTCCTCTTCTCTCCTTCTCATGGTCACACTACCGATTGCACATTTTGACTTCTCTGAAAATCTCTTATGAGGTTTGTTCAAACATCTATGGACTGTCTCTCTCTCTCTCTTTCTTCTTTCAACGTGTTCCATATAACATCTCAAATCTTTGAAAATTAAAGCTCAGAAAAATACTATATGTAATCGACGGTGGCTCATTCTGTTTCTGTTTTTTTAATCAACTTCTCTTTCTCCTTGTTTAATTTAATTTATTGTCTGTTTGTTTCTTTCTTGACATCTTTGTTACCCTATCAGAGTTCTTCCCTTTTTTAAATGTTTTTTTTTTTCCGATCTTTCTTTTTTCCTTTTCAATGGGTTTGTTTATTATGATTTCAGTTTTGAAATTTCCATACACAAGTAGCCTTAGTTTTTGAATATGGTTGATTTTGATTCCGGCAAGAAAGGATTTTAGTTGCTAGAAATCCAAAATAGATTTTGAATTTTTAAAAACTTAAACTTCATATTCCATAAAATTAAAAATAACCCATTATTAAGTTTTTAAAATTTGGATCTTTGTCCAAATGTATCCTTTTTATTTGGTGGAGAAAAGAAAACAAGAAAATTCAGAAAATGCTGGGAAGTTTCCCTTTATGCCCTTGGCAATAAAATTTGTCGTGTTTTTCTTGTCTTTCCCTTTTTGTCCTTTGCCTGTCAATCCTCAAAACACTGTTGCATGTCTTTTCTTGAGAATTGGAAAAAACTTTTGCAAACATCCCCCATGCAATGCTTACATAAACCATACAAAATATACTTTTGACAATAATCAGAGAGAGAATCTCTTTTTCAAAAACCCCTAGTTGGAGACTTTCTAGGGATTTATTATTTCTTTTAGGGGATTTTGAATCAGAGTCTTCTTCTTCTTCTTCTTTTTTGTTTGAAATTGAATCCCTTGATCTGTTAATCAAGATTTTTACCCTTGTTTTAATCTTGTAATTTTTTTCTTTTTCTGGCAAAAAGTTTAGTGGTTTCCTCCATAAGACCCCACAATCGAACACCGCATTTCTCCTCTCTGTTCTCTGACTATTTCAGAAAAATGCCATTGTTGATGAGAGAATAAAAAGCTTTTATCTTTTGGGATTTTGATCCCTTTTCACCTATACGGGTTTCTTCCTTTCTGTCAATTCAAGTTCCTTCTCCGATCATTTCGTGTTGATTGGGTCATCCCATTCTTGAGCAATTTGCTTGGAGAACCTTTTGCTTGCACGACCGCATCATTCAATAATCATTAAATAAAGACACGAACTTTTCTAGGTTGTTTCGCTTGTAGGGTTTCTTAATTGTCCGAAGCTTTTTATGGGTTTCTGCGGAGAAACCCTTTTGCTGACGTTGTTAATGTTGGATATAGGAATGACCCGTTTGTCTGAATTTGGCTCGGACTAATTCCTTCCTTTTGTGGGTTGTTCTTGTAATAATATTTTTATTTGAGAACTTTCTACAAATAATTGGTCTGCCCTTTGAGATTGGCTCTGTTGGGGGTGTTACAGCTTTGAAGAAATGGGTTGTATTCATGGGAAGTGTTGCAGCAGTTATTCTCTGTCTATAGATGGTGACAAAAAGGATGAATTGGGTACTTATGCTGGTCATGGAACACATGTTCTTGCAAATAGGTCTTTAGATATTGTTCATGTTCCATCCCACCGCTACAGGTTAGAGTATTCTGTGCTTACACAACGTGGTTACTATCCAGAAACTCCTGAAAAGGAAAATCAAGATAGTTTTTGTATAAAGACTCGAATTCAGGGCAATCCAAATGTGCACTTTTTCGGTGTGTTTGACGGGCATGGACAATATGGTACCCAGTGTTCACAGTTTGTTAAAGATAGGCTTGTTCAAATCTTAGCAGATGATTCTACATTAGTAGATGATCCTCTTAAGGCATATAATTCTGCTTTCTTGGCAACAAATGATGAACTTCATAGTAATGAAATTGATGATTCAATGAGTGGCACCACAGCCATAACTGTTCTTGTTGTAGGGGACATACTGTATGTGGCTAATGTGGGTGATTCAAGGGCGGTTTTGGCAGTAAAGGAAGGGAACAAGATTGTGGCGGAGGACTTGTCTAGTGACCAGACACCATTTAGGAAAGATGAGTGTGAGAGAGTGAAGCTTTGTGGAGCTAGAGTTTTAAGTGTTGATCAAGTGGAAGGGCTTAAAGATCCAGGTATTCAGACATGGGGAGATGAAGAGACTGAAGGTGGTGATCCGCCTAGGTTATGGGTTCAAAATGGTATGTACCCAGGGACCGCATTTACACGGAGTGTTGGGGATAGTACGGCTGAGAAAATTGGTGTAATTGCCGTTCCAGAGGTTTCAGAAGTTCACCTTACTTCTAAGCATCCATTTTTTGTAATTGCCAGCGATGGGGTGTTTGAGTTTCTCTCTAGCCAAACTGTGGTGGACATGGTATGTAAAACATGGATATATTGAATTTGATTAACTAAACTACAAGAATTAGAGCAAGAATATCTTAACTAAACTACAAGAATTAACTCTTGAGTTGACCTTTTTCTTCATGGTACTTTATTTGTTCAGATAAACATGTGCAGAAATAGATTGCTCTCTTTATGTTGTTTAAAGTTTTTATTTTCTTTTGCTTGAGTTTGTTGGTTTGTTTTTGCGGTTGTCAAGTCTCAGTTCGCTAGATCAACAGTGTATTATTGGATGGAGTTACAAATGCATTTTTATTTTTACTTGAATTAGCTTACATGTTTATGTTTGTGGTTTATGGTGATTTGACTGATGTATATGCTTATTCAGATGGATAGACAGTAAAAAACTGAAGCAAAAGAAATGATCATTATTGCAAAAATAATAAATGTCACAGCTATAAAACCAAACTGAGATCAAACTTGATTTTGATGCCCTGTAATAGAACAGTGGAATTTGGATTTATGACCTGATTCAGTTAAATGGAATGTCTCATAAAATACTTGCATAAAATACTCCTAGGCTAGAGAAAATGATGCAAAAAATATGAACTCCATTTGAGTATGCCTTGTAGGAATCATGGTTCAAATTGATCAAAATAGAACAACAGGATCGCCATGTCCTAATCTAAGTGGTATGACAGGAAGATGATTTCAATAGAGTTCTTTGATTGGCTACATAGTCTTGAGTCTATCATATTCTCTTGGCAATTCACAAAAATGTTTATGGATGCTTAACTAAACAATCATCTTTCCTAACAATCGGAAATCATCAAGTGTCTTTACATAATTCTTTGTAGATGAGAATTGCTTCTGTGGTTGAAAGTGCAACTTCATGTGCGGAACTTATGTGCAGAATATCTTTGCATTATAAAAGTTCTTGCATCTTGTAATTTTTGAGAAACTCTGATGTTAAACTTGGTAAAAAAAGGCTATTATTTTCTTATTCTGATGACACTGTTTTTCTTCATTTCTTTAGGTAAGTCAATGCACAGATCCAAGGGATGCATGTTCTGCTATTGCGGGAGAAGCCTATAAGCTATGGCTAGAGCATGAAAACAGAACTGATGACATTACAATCATCATTGTACACATTAAAGATTTATCTAATGTATGAACAATTTGGGTTCTTTTTTTTGTTCATTTTGCTTCCCTCTCAAATTTTCCTTGTATCAAAGTAGATGTAGTTATTTGTTGTTACTGATGATCATGATTTGTGTGGGACTTGTTCTTATATGTGTCCCACTGCTGAATTGTTGGTTAAGTTGTCTAGGATATCCTCATTTGTTTCCCCTTTCAATGAACGGAGAGAGTTCAAATTAACTGTTTTCATGAATTCTTGGTGAGTTTCCAAACACGTTCCTACCCTTCTCAACCCCATTCCCCCGACTTTGCCTCCTGATCCCTAAACCACTCCACTCACAAAATTCCAGGCCCCAAAAGGAAAGAAGAAAAGAAAATTCGTAGGCCAGAAAAGGATATATTAGAACTCTATTAATGTCTACATGCATACCCCTCTAGTCCATCTGCAATGTACTGAACATAAAACTGATTATCCTAGTTTTCAGCTTGTATTCTGCCTTCGCAGTTTCTTCTTTGAGCTTATGTGAGAGGAAGTAATAAAATGAAAAAGATGTTTGACTAATGTATTCTTTAAAATGCACTAGCTTATTGTTAGTGTCAATGATGAAAGCAGCGAAGGAAATTCAAGGCACGAGGCTCTGAGGAGACCGAAGGGAAGCTCAGACATTTTTTTCACTCCATCTGGATCAGAAGTTTATCTTTCAATGAGAAGTGAATCATCCGAACGGAATGGCTCTCTGCATCTTATGCCAACAGATCAAGATGCAGGGATCATGGTTTCTCATACAACGTCAACTTAAGCCTTCTGGATTGTAAGTTTTAATCTGCTTCTGCCCTTTTCATTCATCAGACACCCTCCTATTTTTCTAGTAACTCTAGGAAGAGAGAAACATCAGATGGTTCTTGGTTATGCATTCTTTGATCAAAAGTGAGAGTTCTCATTTATTTGCCTATTGGTTTATGAGGTGTGGTTTTCATTTCTTTGTCAAATCTGCTACTATCTTTTTTCCCCTTTTTCAAATAATGGTAGTGAGATTTTGTGGCAGGTAACAGGAGGATTGGGGCATCCTGTTTCCATTTCCAACAGTATATGTAAATCCCAAAAGGCAAAAAACCAATGATTGATTATATATCCAATGGGTATTCATCAGTTTCAGGAATACTCATATATATATATATATATATATATTTATATAAAGAAGCCCGTGATGTGATATGATATGATGTTTAGCAGATGAATCATTAATATTGATTGATGATATTATAATATGGTATCTTTTGCTGAAATTTGTTCTGTCTTGATTTAAACTAACAATTCCACGATGAAACCACAGAATTCCAGTATGAAGTCTTGATTTTAGGATTTATATCCACTTGTACAAAGAACTTACAATTAGTTATATTGATGATAAGGGATGAATTATGAAAATTGAAAGTGTATTTAATTCCGGACAGAAGGAAGGAGTGTATTTAATCAAAAAGGCATCTTTGCTTTTCACTTTAGATTTTTGTTTTCTGCAAAATTTAATCTTTTCTTAATATAAATTGAAAAGAAAAAACCCAGAAAATAAAGTCATGGTATTGTCTTTCTTTGTTGAAACTTAATTTTAGAAACTTCAATTCATTCTATTCAATCCAAACAACCAACCAAAAGAATTGGATCATCAAAATTCCATCGTCTTCTGGTGGAATTATCAAACACCTGAAATTTTAACTTTAAACCATTGTTAAGAGTTAAATGATGAAAATTTTCAACTAGTTTTTACCTACGTACAGAATGTTCCAATAGAAGAGTGATCCAAGCATAAGACATCGGCACAGAAGTTCCTAGCTCTTTATATATTCATCATGATATAAAACTACATCAACCCAAATGCATTGGAAAAAGTACCATTTGGGTTACATATGCAATAAAAAACAAACGTGCTAATAGTAGGGAGACAGCCTCTCCTGTATCATGTTCTGCACAATATTACACTTGGCTAACAATTCACTCAGTTTGTCAGTTTCACTTGTTGTCGCCTTCTTGGTAACTGCTGCCGAGACAGATTCAGCAGTTCCATGGTGGGCTTCTTCCATAGCTGCTGTAGAATCAACTTTTCTCAAGAATTTACCAACAACCTGTCCAACATCTCCTCCTTCCTCCTCCACCATTTCAATAGTCTCTGGAATTTCACTAATTCTTGAATGATGATCATACAAAGCTTCACAATCCAACTGCCGCACCGTCGGTGTAGGAGATGTGCAGCAGCCAATTTCTACCATTTCATCAAGTGATGGATAAACCAGAGGGGAAGAAAATGGCACACCTGTATCTGTTTTATCTGTTACTCCACAGGCCAATAAGGAGGTGTAATCATGAGATAGTACATATGCTAAAGAAAATGCACCATTGGACAAATCCATTAACCGCCAATGGAAAACACGCTGGAAAATCAAAACCCAATGAGGGACAATATAGTAAGTTGAGTTACGAAGCTCTAATCGGACAAACTTTTGTAGCATGAGAGATGCCTCTTCTGTCGACAAGGGCAATTCCATCATCCGACTTGATTCTGTTAAATATTTGATCAAGCAGTTTTGCAATACTAATCTTTGTGCTTCAATGCCAGTACCTCCACCAGCACCATTATATAGCCAAGATATATCATCCTCAAAAGGCGGAAATTTGGAATTAGTTAATGCACAAATGAGGGGTTCTATTCTTGTAGCTGAGCTCCATCCTGAATCAGGCAAATACTGTGAAACAGCTCTAAATTCATTACTAAACTCCGGCATGAAGGCAATTTCAGGACAAGGCCAGCATGTAGGATTACTATTAACTGCAGCAATCACTTTCCCCAAGGATTGATCCAGAGCCTTGTTGAAGGTAGAAATACAGTCGTTTGGACCTACTTTATGAACATCATTGCGATAAAGAGTCTCGAGCGAAGAATTCAAGTGGAAGAGAACTAATTCACGTGTTCTCATCCGGTTAAGAACAGGTTGTGAAGGTAATTCATTGGCCAGCCACTGAAGTCCTTCCTTCAACTGTTCATCACTAAAAAACACATTCAAATTCTCCATTTGCTGGGTCTTAAGAAAAGCAACAAAAGAAGTACTTATCTGAGATCTGTCACTGTCAAGGAGGCCCAATTTATTGATTATAGTAGAAGCATCTATATTGTCCTTACATGAATCACTTAAGATCAGTAGAGGTAAGTGTGAACCAGAAGTTAAAGACTTCAGAATGCTCTGAAGCCGTTTCCTTTGGAGTTGCCAGGGGATGCACTCTGATACCGGGAAGAGAATTGCACTTGAACCAGCACCCACCTCATTCAGGTTTTCTAACTTGGCCTCCCTAACCACTGTCAAACAACAGGTCCACTCGTCATTATATTCGCTAGGGAACCACTTTTTCCATATAGAAATCCCAGGAGATGAAAAAGCCAAATCATCAGCATGGTCATGGTCTGCACTGTCAGGCATAAGCTTAGAACGTAGCCAAGTGTTTGCAGCCACATGAGCAACTTCCTTCTTTTTCCTCACATTGTCATTGTAGGAACCATCTTCCTCAGTAAACAAAAGAATTTTCCAGCAAAGGCATTTAGCATCTAAATTTTTTGCAGCCAGGATAGATGCCACAACTTCTGAAACATTCAACTTTGCCCACATCTTTTCTTGCACTGCATATCTCTTACTCATAAACCAGTCCAGATTGAAATCACTGAATGTGCTAGATTGCTGACAAAAGGAGAATATCAATAATTGATTAAAACAAGTATTTGCCAAGAAAAGCGTGGGAAATGTATCTAAAAGGCTTATCTACAATCATCATATTAACAAGTGATATAGACTGCATTCAGAGGTTGCATTGACATGTCAGAATTATTTGTCAGGTGCCTTATATGAATCTAACACTCCAGGTTCTAAAGCTTTAGGGTCAAGACCGTGTGTATTCTCATCTTGCAATATTAGAGAAGTAAAATTATAAATTCTCAAAGAGCAGAAGAATGAGAAAACAACAGGTTGAGCTAGTGTATAGTTCCAGTTTTATTTTTCAACCATTTAAGGGCTATCTAATAACCTGAGGCAGCGTATGTTTTTCTCACTTCCACTCTTTTAGAAAAAAAGGTTAATAATGGTTCTGAATTTAAGAGCTTCTTGTTGTTTACTCTTTGTCACCCACAATAATTACGAATATCTTTATTTTCACTGAGTTTACTTGGTATTAGACATCACATTTTCTTTTAACCCATTTGGGATAAGGTATCGTCTTCTTTTTCTGATACTCTTTATTTTGCCACTTTTGTGATTTCCACAAGAGAAAGTTGGGTGCCAGAGAGGGTGGTAGACAGAATTTGATTAGTTAGATACCTAGTTTTAGATGATAAAGAGCCTAAATAGTGAAATAAATCCTGATGCAGCATCTAACTTGGGTGCCCGGGGGCGGGGGGGAGGTGTTGGAAAAGGAGAGAAACATAGTTGTTTAATTCAGATGATGAGAGCCAACCTAGCAAAGTGAATTCATCTTTCTGTGGCAGCAATTAGACAAATAGTAGTTTGAAAGAATTGTATTCTGGAAGTTACTAGAATCAACAACCAAAGATTGAAAACGTTTAAAGCAATGTCCAGAAAAGAAGATACAGCATCCCTCCATTAATCACGTCTCTTATATATGGTTCAAAGAGTGAGAAGGGCCTGGATCCTTTTAGAAGAATATCCTGTGGAATAGTGATTGCAGATTAAGTTCCTACAACACATTATCCAACAGTTAAGAACTCTAAAACATTATCTAATTAACTTCAGTTGTAATTTTTTTAGTGCACGAGCACAAAATTTTTCATTCTCCAAATAACATTAGGCTCTTCCATAAAATACAAATTCTTCATACCTTTTAAGCACATTATTAGTTATTTTTCTGGAGCATGTCTTTGAATATGTCAAAAAGAAATATGTAAAGCGAGAAATTTAAATAAGAGGGCAGTAAAGAAATGCTCACTATTTTAGGCTGCCAGATGGGAAGGCCCATTGATAGTGTAGTTAAAGCAGCATTAGCTGCTAATTGTTTCTGTTCACGTATTTCCCTCTTCTTTGAAGAATGCCGCTTCCAGATCCTGCAAGAGACAATTTACATGAGATAAGTAGATCAGAGATAACAACAATAAAGATCAAAACAAAGATACTACCTTAAGATCAGCTTGAGTTTTGCCTCAGCAACTTCTTGATCATAAGAAATGGTGTCCATTTCATCGGCTTCTGCCTCTGTGTTCCCATCCAACTGTTCTTCCATTTCTTCAGAAGAAAAATGCTTTGATTCTGCCGTTTGAGGATCAGGATCAACTGGTACCAAGAAGCTATCCTTTTCCACTTGTCCAGAGACTGTGTGAGATGACGTTCCTCTTGTATCAATCAAGGCAGCTCCATCAAGAGAGTTTCTGAATCGTGAATCATACTTAGATTTCCCACCACTTCCGATTCTAGTCAACTCATTTTTAGGAAAACTTCCAATTCTATTTAACTGAGACTTGGGGGAATCATGAAATGGGGATGAATGCCAAATTGAAGGACTTCTAGTAGACAATTTATCCTCGAACACACTGGTATGGTTAAGTGCTGTTGCGTTTGTTGGCATCAGTTCCATCTCATCTTTCAATGATGAGGTATCTTTCAATGATGAGGTATACTCATGCATTTCTTCATCAAAGGTCTGGAACTTGTCATCCTTAATGGTTTTGTCTTGTGCTGGCTTCTGTTTAATACCTTCATTCACCAGGAGACCTACTGCTTTTTCAGGAGAAGATGATTTCACTAGATGAGGATCTTTCACATCCTCAGTTATAGTATTTGACTTTTTCTGGTGAACAAGTACGGAACACTTGGCAGGATAGTCAGAGTCAAGATTAAGAAATGGGCCTTCCTTAACCATAAATGGTACTTCAAAGTCTTTTATAGAGAATCCATGATACTCCAGAAGCTCTTCTATGCCCTCCTAATCGAACAGATATGAAATATGAATCTAAGAGCATCTATTCGATCCCCCCTGAAGCAAAGGATACAAATTCAGAATTTACCTCCATCCCAAGCCAACCGGCAACATGAGCTATGGGGATTCCTTGGTTATTCTGCAGACCACCATGCAAAGCAGCAAGTGCTTGTGTCCTTAACTGATCAAACCAGTAACAAAATTTGACAAGTAATTAATACATCACAGGTGTAACAATATGCATGTAATGCACATATCATTAATCTATCCATCCAAATCATTGACTAGGAAAGCAATATCAGAAGATCCAGGGAAAATAATGCCGGATAGAAATATCCATATAATTGCAAATTCATCACCCTAGCAACCCACATTGAAGATAAGAAAAACACCAAGTTGTCCATCATCTGCAATTGTAGATACAGTTTAATAAGAGGTGAAACAGTAACTAATACCTTTGCAAAATGTGCATGCATTAGACATGCCTGAAGATAACTAGCTTTCCGTGCAAGCCGAAAGAAGGCAATAAAATTTCCTGTCCTGCAAGCTCTGAAAGAACACGAGCACGTCTCAAGCTCAGCAAGAAGAGAATTTTGCATCTTTAAATACAAGGTGTAGAAGAGAAACCTGGCTACATCACGAGCAAAGACTACTTCTGGAGTCTGCCGCAACTCTGGTGTCATCTTGGCGAGATCAAGTGAAAGCTCTGCAGGTTCAACCTAGCACGATTTTCTTATTTTCACAGATAACATTGGCAATGAGTGTTCAAGAATCATGTTCCACAGCAGATGACTTACTTTATATCCAGGGTGTTTGTCAAGTTTGAGAAGTGCATAATAACCTCTGAATTCTTTTTCAGTAACTACATTTACTCCATTTTTCCTGTGATCATCGTACAGCTGAAATAATTCAACTGATGTTTTGTTCATCTGTTCGATATTGAGGTGTGCATCAAATCCTTCAGAAAATCCCTCTCCTTTTGTATATTCACACAACTCGTGCATCGCTATTATGTGCAGTCTTATCTGACACCAAGATAATAGGTTTTGGTTAGTCTCAGGAATGAAATTATAATTACTCAATAAACAAACACAATGGCCCACAATAGACTGGGAAACAGAATGAGTTGTTAAAAAATTCCATCTCACTGACCCTGCACAACTTTAAAATGTTCCAGACAGTGTTTCATGCAACAGGAAAAGGATGTAGATTTGTAAAGTTGGCACAATTCAGTATATGAAAAGATTATACAGAGGTATGACACGATTCGGTATCAAATCATTTAGCAATATTTAATACACGTCCAAAAATTTAGCAGCAAAAAGAAGAAAAATGAAAGGAAGAAAGATAGCAGACCATTTGCTCCAGCATCTCAATTGCTCCTAGGCCGAAAATATGTTGCATTCTCAGGTCCATACGGATTGCCCTCATTCTATCCCACAAGAAGTTGTACAAGCCAAGAAAGTTATCATCGTAAGGGCGATTTAACAAATTGAAGAGATAATCCATAGTCTTTTGGAGGATTGGCATAGGACGGATTAACTCGGCTTCTCTCTCTGCTGTCCTAGTGTACTGAAACAATAAAGTAAAGCACAAGTCATTTGCAATAATATGTGCATCTATATCCACACAAGCATACACATAAGAAGAGTGCAAAGAGTCCTCTCTCTGTATGTGTGCATGTCAGTGTTAATAGGGGTTGGAGGGCAGTTTGAACAAGGAAAATAGAGCTCATCGGATGTACCTTCTTAACTGCAAGGGATTCGCAAGTTTGATTTCTATCCCCATCCAAGCGCTCATACTGGTCAAGATCTCCTTTCCTTTCTCTTTCTGCTCTCTCTGATTCTGAAGAATGAGAAAAGCAGGTCACGGCGAAGTTAATTAATAATACAAAGAATCATATCCTGCACCTTGCTGAATATTACAGTGCCAAAAGCAAGAAAGAAATATAAATCAAAAACTTTCTTCACTATGCATCTGACCATCCACAGGGAAAGCTAAACTTACATTATACTTTTCAGAAAAACAAAACCAAAAAAATCTAGGTAGCAACAAAACTACCACCATTGTTTCATTTTGGCCATTCAAATATTTGAGATATCTCATCGCCCACAAATCTCTTAGAAACTGTATTATATGCCTCCAACATACTGTCCATAATAAAATGAGAAAAGGACGTGTATAGAGGGTAGCCATCCTATTGTTGGAAAAATTGGTTAACATAGACTGCTTGATTAGGCATGAAGAGAAGCAAAAGAATACTGGAGTTTTGAAAAGGTTATCACATTGTAAGCACTTACGTAAAAATACATTCTCCAACATGTAATTTCCAGAAATATGCTTACTACGTTTACTTAGAAAAATGCAGTAGGCCATAAAAACTTGTAGATGGAAGAAACAATAACTCAGCAGGTACATTTGTAAAAGATCCAAAACCTTCGAAGAATTCAGTGGAAAATATTGTTGTCATGACCATTTGAAAGAAAATATAATACTCCATTTCCAACAGGACAGTCACACTTCTCGAATTAACCTATTGACCCTTACAAAATGGATGTTCCCTCTGTAAAATACCATTTCACAGACCAACTGGGGTCTTATGCAAATTCACAATAGTGAAAAATCATTATGCCTGGTCCTTGTAGACTTTCTTATTCCTTTAACATCATAGTTGTCAATAGCAGATGGCAGCCTATGGCAGTTTGCCAAAAAACTGCCATGCGATGGAGGTGGCAGATGGCAGCCAATAAAAAAATTTAAAATATAAAATATCAACATTGTAATCATAATAAAACGAAAGCATAATTCACATAAATGACAATAGACATAACTGTGAAGGTTTCAAGTTATTAAATAAAGCATTTGAACAATATAATGTCATAAAATTGGACGGTGGGGGGTGGGGGTTAACAACACTGTTTAACAGCACCTGATATAGGCATACCTGTTTTGGTTGATCTTTTGAATTAAAACCTCTTTGAAGCTTTCATTTCCTTCCATGTCCCCTACTCCTTTTAATTTTCCTTTTCCAATGATTAAGAACAAACTCATAATAGCTAATGCAATGGCCAAAGATATGCCATTGCCAACTGCAATGCCACTACCATGATTAAGAAGAAATTCTTATTTATTACCTTACATCACTATGCCACTTCTTTCTATCAGTAGCTTTGTCCAACACAATGTTATGCTCAGTAATCAGATTGAGGTAAGAGCTTTCAGTAAACTATATGAATGGATTAGGGGATTTCCAAACCCTAGACAGCTTAGTGAAATGATCAAATTTTCTGCTGAAGAATATTGACATTTGGGCTCTTAAAGAACTTTTAGGATTGGCTTCATTAGCTGTAAGCATAGAGAGAAGTACATATGCAATCTGTTTTCAATAGTTTAGTGGGCAATCTGAGATAAGAGTTGAATTACCACATGAAGCAATAAAAAAAGTTCAATTGCCACCCAGGGCCACCTCAGTAGCATGCCCAAGTTCCCAATCACAAAAATAACAAACAAAAGTAAAGACCATGCTTTGCATCACGAACTCTAGGCGAAATACATTTTAATCAATAACCTTCCAGAGGTTATAGCTTTTGCACACCGAAAAATATGATAAGAAGTCACAACATACCAGGGCACATATCCACGCATGACCCAATGATAATGGTGGATGACTCAACATTTTCATAGTCAGATTGAACATGGCTATTGGAGGGATTCTCTGCCATATCCGCAGGGTCGCCATTAAGTTTCCGTTTCTCTGCCATAACTGGCTGTCTTCTTGCAGGAACCTTCTGATCTTTGACATTAAGATCATTTGGCATTTGTTGATTTAGTTCATTCTTGAATCGTGCAAATCGTTTTGCTTTGGCATCCAATTCTCTGTGATCAAGGAGTGCAAGAAGTCAAACATCCAATTGAGCAAGGAAAAAAGGTAGGATCAACTTAGGCAACATTCTAAATCTCATACCTGTTTGTCTCATCTTGTCCTACAGTGATCTCTTCATGAAATATTTGACTAGACGATGACAAAGTACATAATTTGGTTTTCTTGGCTGCCGGAAAACTCTTTGGCTTTTTTGAAACTTCTTCTTTATTGTAGAGATGTAGTTTTGAAGATGGCTGATTATGTTGAGAAGAATGGTTGTTTGACCTCATTTTGGAAGGCGCTGCAGAGGGCCTAGAAAAAAAAGAAAAAAAAAATCATGATTTGATTTTGATGCTAGCATGTGTGAACCATGAAGAAAGAAAAGAAAAGAGAAAGCAAGATTTTTCTGTTCAATCTGGAATTAAACTTAGTTCACAACTATAATGCAAGGTGTCAATAGATTGCCATGACCTATAAGCTGGAAGGTCCAGGACAAGCAAATTTATATATTGTAAAACAGTTCTGGTTCACTTCACCTCCAAAATTATTTTCCGTCAACAAGCAGCACTTTGAAGTGCACAGCAACACAAAATGTACATTTTTCCTAACTAAGTTCATCTTTGTTAAATTAGAAGATCTTGTAATGATTAAGGTAACTGATCTTGAGTTTCTTTTACTATCAGGAGTTTTGATTTTCAACACCTAAGTTACAAATCTTTGCATCAAACCCAGAGAGACAATCCAGCAAACCCTACCTCATCAACTGTTTCAAAATAAGTGTGAGGCCTGCTCAACAGAAGGTTCCAGAAAACAAAAGCACAACATCAATAGCATTAGTATTTCTATACCTTTCGGCATAGTGATTGGCATCCCCTAAAGGGGTATCATTGCTGGAGTGGAAAGGCGGTGACCTGCTTCTTTTGGAAACCTGAATATCAGCATAACTAACTGGGGCCTTTCTACCAGAATTATTAGAAGTTATATTTGTTGAGACCGGAGATATTATTTGTTGATTCGAAGGTTTGATAAAATTGCCTGGGAGTGACTTTGACTGATTATGCCATGTAGGGAAAGTAGAATCCTGCCTGTATCAATGAAGAGTACATAATCAATAGTCTTCTAAGATTCGATAAAGCATTAAAAGTTCATAACCATTGAATTGTGTTTTCCAGGTGTTTGGTACAATAGAGAGATGACTAATCTTACAACTCGGCTTCATTGAAAGGAGGATGAGGGCCAGCCCCTACAGACTTTCTCTGAAATTCCAGTGAAGCTAACTGCATCCGCTGAGGAACCACAACACTTTTGGAAAGTAAACCTGCAGGGCTATCCATGGAAGAAGAAGAGTCGAAAAAAGTCCATGATAAGCCACTAAAAAACCACTGCAGATTCCACAAGGAAAAAAATCTTACTAAGATAACTTGCCATGTTTATTACTCCCTACGTCACTAATATAAGTCATTCTAACTAATTTTTCTTATCACTAATTATAAATTATTGTTGTTAATTAATTAGGTATTTGAATGTGTTTTTTTTAAATTACCCTTCTAATAATATATAATGCAATGGTGTTCAAATTTTTTAAAGGATTATTAGAGGGTATTTTGGGGGGGGGGGGAAATTACCTTAATTTTTGCAAAATGAACAACTGATGACATATATTTAGTGGCGGAGGGAGTATATTATATAATGTAAACCTAGGCATATTCTTAACTAAGGCAACAATACTTGGGAGTATCAAACAATTAAGAGTAAAGACTATTCGGTCAAGTTTTTTTATGTCAAATTAAATTGGTGTTGATACAGAAAAAGTAGGCCCTTCAGCTACAAAAATTTTTGACATTGGCAAGAATATTTTTTCCTCTTTCAGTTCATAGATCTCCAATTTTGAATAGTTGTAGCTTCAGGCCCAAAAATGATTGCAACTGTTAACAGCGGCACCAAGAAAGAGAGAGGAAAGATAAGAGTAAATTCGTGTTATGAGCATCAATTGTGGGGTTACATGAACAGATGAAACATCTATAATCAAATCTGAAACAGGCAAATCATTCAGCCAAACACCACAACAAATCAAGAAAACTAAGTTACCTTTCTCTGACACTTCTAGAGATTCTCAAGGGCTCTTCATCAGAAAATGGAGAAGGTGGTGATCTGGTTCTTTCAAAATCATAATTTTCAGAACGTTTGACAGGAATACCAGTAGGAGAAATACTTGAAGTAATTACAACCTTAGGTGGCCTTTGATGAGATGGAGCATCATAGCTTGTGTAATAATTTTGCCCAGTAAACCACAAAGGAGGAGATAACGTTTCATCAGTAACAGCAGATTATGATTTTAAAAATAAAGAAGATGGTCAAAGCCATGGTCATTTGTGCCCTCTTAGTTTGTCCGATGTATAAAGTAAAAAGAGGAGTTTGTTGGTATGAATAAAACACTGCTGCACAATACCATTACAGTGGGCTAGCCACACACCAAGCAACCATCAGAGCCATCAGTGAAGTAGAAGACTTATTAAAGACAAAACCCTATCAATGAGGTAAAAGGAATACAATGAATAATATCCCCTTAGTGATTATTCATATTAAATATCTACTTCAGTTTAAACTAAAGGATTTTATACAAGAGATTTCAATTAGCAATTGTTTTTTTTTTGGTGAAAAATTTAAATCAGGTTCCCTGAAAGATACTGCAACTGCTTGACATGTTTCCTTTGATCTTCATAGTGTCTCTTTTTTCTGTTGGGGGGGGGGGGGGGGGGGGGGGGGGGGGGGGCGG
>JAOXNR010000031.1:3036956-3057135 GCA_028571225.1 Parsonsia alboflavescens
TATTCATATGTATTAGCATTTAAAGATTAACAGTCTTGAACCCTTTTTTAATTTTTTTTTTTTAAAAAATCTCCCTCCTTATTTACTTAGTTCATATGGGTCTTCACATATAACTTTTTAGGTTCTTTAGGATTTCTTTTTAAAAAAAAAAAAAAAAAAAGATCTCTTATCTTTTTTTTGATTGAATCAATAGATCTTTTTAGTTAAATTAATCCATTCTTAGGCCAAGTCAACGATAAGGATAGTTTCGTCTAAATAATGTGTTCCACTCTTCTTCTTTTAGCCTGAGGGTTTGATTATTGATGTATTTGCTTATGCTTTTAGTTATGTTGCTACTACTTCTGTTGTTTAAGAAACATCAATTTTTAACCTCCAATTCTGTTGGTGATTGTGAACCAAACCTCCCAATTTATTCTAAATGGGAGAGTGTATTGACACAATGGACAAACTTCATTCTTTCGACACTATTTTTTAATATAGTTATCATGAAAGTTATAATCACAATATAACCCTCGGATTCCTTTTCCAGTAGATAATTGTTCAAAACAAATACAAGGTGCATCTTCTTCATAGTTCTTATCAAAATATGGATTTCGATTTTCACCAAATAGTTCGAATGAAAATAACTCTTCTTTTGTTGATCAATTCCATGTTTTTGTTGTTTACTTGACATGAGAATGGATTATTTTGACCCAAAAAAAAAAATCTATTGAGTCAATAAAAAAAATATACGAGATTTATATAAGTTTTTTGAAAAAAAATCCTAAAAGACCTAAAGATTTGAGACTTATATGGAGCAAATAACAAAAAAATTAAAGGGTCAAAAAAGTTTTTTTTTTTTTTTGGTGGAAAAGGTTTGAAACTCATATGAACTAAATAAAAAAACTGGTAAGGAACATAAAGATATTTTCTCTATTTTTTTTATTTAAATGAATTAGTAACTAAGGATAAGTTGTTCTCTCAATAAATTTTGTATCTGCTCCCTCTCTTGTTGGCAAGGACTTTTTATATCCCATCAATCTACTATTCCTTTGATATCTCATTAGGATATAAACTTGCGTAATAATATACTTGAAGTCATTAACAATCGTTGTATAAAATATGAAAAAGTAAAAATAAAAATAAAATTGTAATTAAGAAAAAATAATTTAACATGTCATTCATCACCCATTCAAATTAATATTCTTAAATTTTTTTTAAAAAATTAATAAAATAGATTACTTACACATAATTTTTAACTAAATTTTATAAAAATTCAATTAATTAGGTTCATATTAATCAATATACCTTTTTTTTTAAAAAAAAATCATTATAAATTATTATAGTTATTTTCAAATTATATTATATGTTAAGCCTATATATATAGATATATATATATATATATATATATATATTTATATTTTGTATTGTTATATTTTAAAATGTTATTCAAAATATGTTATTACTACTATTATCACTTAAATAAGTTGAATGAAGTTTTTTTTTATTATTATTTTAAATGAATATTTTTTTCACTAAGAAATATTATTATTACTTTGAATTATCCTCTAGTGTATAATAAAAATAAAAATAAAAATGTAACTAAAAAATAATTCAACATATGTCATCCACCGCTCGTCAAAAAAAAGAAAAAAAAAAGATAAAGAAAATATGGATCATTTTAAGCTAGTTGTCTTTTTTTTTATATATAATACTTAAGTTATACCTCGCGACGTAGTCATGTGAAAAAAATAAAATTAAAAACAAAATTATATTAAGAAAAATTTAACTCATGTATAATCTGTCTCCTATTCTAATTAATATTTTAAAAAATATTCAAAAAATAAAAATACTTATGCACTATTTTTTTTATTTTTTAAAAATTAATTTGATTAATCAAATTCATAATATAATTTTAAAATTTATTTAAAATAATTTAGTAAACCATGATATCATTAAATAAAATAAAATAAATTATCTCATGATTTATTATTTATTTAAAAAATCAAATGGTAATGATAAGATTATAATAACAACAATAATATAGATTTATTTTATTATTATATTTTACAAAATTATATTAGCATGTATCAATTAATTACAATTTTTTTGTCATACAAAAAAATTCATTTTTGTGTGGGATTTAAATCTAGCAACAAAATGGTAGAAGGGAAAAGAAAAGTGAAATCTATAAATAATTATTTGTAGTTTTTCTTTTCTTTCTTTCTTTCTAATTTTCCATTGTCTTTTGTGTAAGAAGTCAAAATCGCTGTCCTATTGCTAGGCTCCTAAAAACGTTTAAGCTTGTAAACAATTGGTCAACCTCACTTATCTATTCACTTCCCCAATTTTTTTAATACTAAAAAAAATTTACATTTAATAGAATTAATTGATTTATTTCACCAATAACTTCATGCTAGTTGTCAATCAAAGAGAGAAGCTGCCCTTCTTTTATATATAGTATAGATTATAGGTAATTTTTTCCTCAAAATAACTCTATGGAACAGAACATTATGAAAAAAAGAAATAAAAAGGCAAGGATAATATTATAAACTACCAACAGTAAATTATAATAAGGAAAAAAAAAAAAGAGTAAAATAATAAGGAAAAAATGAGTAAAATAATCATAAACTACCAACAGTAAATTATAATAAGGAAAAAAAAAAGACGAAGGTGAACTCAAATAGGGTGTTTCAAGGTTTAGCTTAGTTGCCAAGTCGGTTTTTCTTTTAAGGTGCATTAAGCAATTCCTGAACTGCAATTTCTCAAATTTCGGGCCTCCGCTTCTACCATGCCAAAATTCATGGTCACCATGGAGTCCGTGCAGTGTTACGAGTTCCATTTTCCAGATGGTTTGTCTACTACACAAAAAATATATAGATGCTTTAGAAGCAAGACAACCCCAAAGAAGCTGAGAGTTTATTGTTTAGTAACAGAAGTCAAAATGGGCAAGATCAAAAGAAACTCAGTTCAGTTCCACCCTGGAAAAGCTTGCTGAAATCTACTTTGAAAGAGGACTTATGTGACCGTCACTTCCAGCATATTTCATCATTGTATGATTAAAGTTTCACAAACTGATCACTACCCTTGTAACACATCTTCGAAAATTGACAAAAAGCTAAATGTACAACTAACTTGTTGGATAATAAGATAAGAAAAGAACAATAAATAAGAAAGTCAAGTTGGCAATGAATTGTCTTTTTATAGTTAATAACAGACATTTGAAGTTAATGGTACAATACGTTGTCAAGATGTTCTCTTGGGAGGAGCCATATTATGGATAAGAGAGGTTGTTGTACCAACTGCAAGTATTTGTACTCCCAATCCTACAAAGGTTGTAATGATATTCAAGATCAAGTGATGTACAAGAATGCGGCGGATTAAATCAATGATTCAAATTCAAAAATTTACCTAGTAGGACAGTGCTGGAATTGATAAATTGAAATGTTGAATCATCCCAGCTCCTCAAACCTTGGATAACCTATTCAGGACAGATCAGATATTTCAGACGATGTTGATGTAGGCTAAGTTTCAAAAGGTAACTAAGTAGTATATAGTACTTACTAGTCTGCATTATTATCAACTGAAAGGTACTATAATAAGTCACACACATGTAAAAAGAAACTTCCCCAGATATAATCCTATGTTTTAGGTGACAGTGGAGCTTTGTTTCTAAAATTGTTTTTGTCTGTTCCTTTTCCATTTTTGGTGGGGGAGGATGCAGACAAGGAGTTGTATGGTAACCATAAAAGCAAGGCGAAACACCTAAAACATTTACATTGAAGTTACACAGAAGCAAATAGGTCAAATATCATGAATATAGTTGCTAATATCTCGATGTCTTCAAATAAGGGTTTTCTGTTCCTCGAATTTCTCATAGAAGCATAGGTCAAGTATCAAGAAGCTAAATTCAATCTTTTAAATCCCATTGTTATTGTCCTCTAATTTCATTGCCAAACAAAATGTATAGAAAGAAGTCCATTCCCTCTCTTCATATGTCATATACATGTTTACAAAAGTCATCACAGATAGGGAAAGTGTTTCATAGTTGTGAGTTCTGCCATAAGTTATGAAATTTCCTCGAAATTTTGAAAACTTCAAGCACTGTCCAAAAATTTGAAAATTCTCCTTCTATAAAAATCTCCATCCAGAATTTCCACCTCATTTGACTAATCTGTTCTAGTGTTTGCTCTAGATTACCATAAAAATTCAAATGCCTTGTTTCAAGGTTACTTTTCAACTGAGAATTAAATCTTCCTTTTTTACATCATTCAGAGACCAGGGTAAAGCTAAAGAGACAGAAACTTGCCTGCAATATATAATTACTCCTTGCCCAACTAGTTGTTGAGATCAGCAAAGCCCCCGAGGATGCAAACAGATAAAGTTTCAAAAAGTTCACCCTGCTCCGCTTTCTACCTTCAAAACCAGAAGCACTAAAACAATTTAACTGTAGATTTTGAAAACCCTATTTCAGCCAATGAATAGGCAAAAGGAATTAAACAGTCAGCTACATGCCTAATTCCCCAACCAAGAGAGAAATGAAGTATATAATGGAGGGAGAAAAAACAACTGGGTCTCTCTTCAAAGTTGATAGAAATATATTTGCTGCTGCTACTAATTGAATGATAGCCTGTACATAAAGGCACAAACATGAAACAACCACCCACCAAAAGTGAAATCATCCACAACAGAAATAGCGCTCATTTAACACTGTTAAACAAACCCAAGATTAACAATCAAAGAATTCAAAAGCATAATAGCAATACCAAAATCCCTTTACGCAAAAGTGCAAAGAGGACATGACATCTTGACATAACTCGAGGCGAATAGGAGCAGTAGCCAATTGACACACAAGAGAATAGCATCATCATATAATGTTTCTAATTTTATAATCCCAAGTACCTCCAATTTCCAAGAACCTGGTTATACCAAAAGATTTCTCAATTTACTTGAATCACCATTATCAAACCTAAGCTTCTAATTAACATTGAGGACATTCATTTTTGTTAGCATATAAAACCACAGCCTTTCAGTCATAATACATTGCCAAGAACTGTAATAAAAGGAAAAAAATAACACCGATTTATAAAAATAGCAACTTCAACAAATTACACCGATTTATGCACCTGTATGAAGATGAGCACAGAGAGCCTGGACTTGCATTCAGCGACCTTTTGATACCCTAATGAGATTAAAAACCCATTAAGAAAGAAAGATCAAAATATATTTCGCCCAAAACCTGGCGATTTTGCTTAATTTAAAGAAATTTTAATAAAGATGCGAAATAACGCACTGGAGTCTACGACCATGCGATAAGAGAAATCGGAACCGTCAGTTCCAGACGGTCTCCCATTTCCAGGCTTCCTCTGATGCATCTTTTTCTCAAGTCGAATTTCGATTTGCTCTGTTTCGCCTTCGATGCTACGACTAGGAAACCTTCGGAATTTTCATTGAATCTAGAGAAAAAAAAGGACCTAAATGTAATTATAGGTAATTGACGAGCGGGGCATGGGGTAAGAGTAATATGTTATTTTCCTGTTCAGCCCTTTAATTTCATGGTTATGAAAAAAGGCCCTGACTTTTTTTGTTTATATGATTTTCAACCGCATCTCAGTCTTGTGCTTCTCTTTTGAATCCTAAAGCTTAAAAAAAAAGAAGGATAAATTATAAATATATAGAGAGAAGTGATGGTGTGTACGACTCTACTGTACGCAGTATAGTGAAACAACAGTCATTTTTCTTCTTTTTTGAAATCTTGGACATGAATTTAGGTCATTTTGATTGGATTTTCAAAAAAAAAAAAGGGAAACAGAGTCGCGACGACTACCAATGCAACTACTTGTAGAGCAGATCTAAGGGGCGTGACAAGCCACCGGAACCTGAGCAGCGTGAACAAGCCATCAGAACCATTTCCTCAAATTCTTAGCCTGCGACAACCTTCTTAGCCATCTTCTTAGCGAGCATTATCACCTTCTCAGTCACAATGACTTTCTTCGACCATCGCCCATGTCAATCACCCAGCCTCTAACCCACAAAATCATCGTCGCTGCTCTTGCCCCTTAGACCTGCGTTGCAAGTAGTCGCATCGGTGGTTGGCGCGACGCTTCTCTACATTTTTTTTTTTTGAAAACCCAATCAAAACGACGTGATTTCATGCAAGAGATTTTTTTTTAAAAAAAAAACAATGTCGTTTCATTGTGCCACACACAAGTGCACACAGTATAGGTGCACATTGTAACATTATTGTATAAATATATAGAATATATATATATATATATATTTATATATATATCTCAAGAGTGCTATAGTAGGCAATGGATCTCAAATTATGGTTTACTTCGGTTAAGTCTCTATTGATAAAAAATTAATGGTCAATTCTTTTATAAATTTTTTAGATATATTTTATAAACTAAATATTAAAAAGATAAACTTAATCCCAATATACTTGATTAATTTTTATTTTATTTTTATATATTTTTAAAAAAGATTATTGATATAAATCGTTGATTATTAAAAACTCAAAAAAAAAACATTCCATAATTTAAGTTTTATTGTCCACTATAGCATTTTCGTATTAGAAAATGCTATAAATATACACACATATATATATTATATATAATATAGACCCCTGTAACAGTACTACTACTAATAAAATATCAAAAAAAAAAAAAAAAGGGAGTTATACTAACAACTAAGAAAGACCCCCCACAAAAAGTATTAAAATACTCAAATTAAAAAACTACTCATCAAATTAGAGAAAGGATGGAAGTGATAAATGTAGGCCATGGGAATAAAAGCATAGAAAAAAAGTGTAAAAAGAAACAATTAGTATAACCCAGGAAGGAGGAAGAGGAAAAGCAATATTGAAATATAAAAGAGGAAATCCATAGCAAAATCGAAGAAGAAAATCTGATGTGAAATACAAAAGAAAACAAGTAAAATCTTTTTACTTACCAATAACCAATTGGAGGGATTTTTCACAACTACTAAGGACCAATCTTTTCTTATGGAAACAAGAATCACTCTTCATCGAGACTACAGATCCGTGCACATTCTTCAATTTACACTCCACTGATATAAGGGGTTTCTGTGACTAGTATGACGTATTTTCGCCCGCAAAGAACTTTTCCCTTAAACCAAAAGAATCACTCTTCATCAAATTGGGAGATTGAGGGAGGGTGGGGGGGGGGGGGGGATTTAAGACCAAGTCGAAAGCACCAACAAGGGGTAATTTTTCTTCTTTGAGAAGGAAAACATGAAAATGGGTAATTTTGAAATGAAAAAATTTCCCCAAACCAAGGAGAGTGAAGTTCACACTTTCCTCATTCATTCAATTCCTATTATAATAATGGCTTGAACCGACAAAAATATCCCCGGACCAAGGATGTTTTGGTATCTTCTAAGTACAAATAAATTATTTTGAAGATTTTATTATTTTATTTGCAATTGAAAATGATACGAAACAATAAAATAAAAATTTTATTACTAAGGGAAACATTTTTTTCTTAAATACTATCTTTAGTCCTAAAGAAGCCCATTGATGGAGCACATTGATTGAGCTTATAAAGTAAAGGGTTCCAAAACAGTTACAAAGTTTGAAGACAAAATTAGTTATGTAATTAAGAATATATATTAGTTTAGAAGTTAGGGAAATAAGAAATGTTACTCTTTTGGTTAATCATGTTGATTGGTTAAATTGTGAATTGATCTTCAAATCGGTTTGAGTAATGCATTAAACTTGTTTGTGAATTATTATGCCTTAAAACTACCCCTTAAGCATGTTTGTTTCTATTGAATTTTTCCTCTTTTCTATTTATTTGACTTGTTGTGGGTAAACAAACAAATATAGAGAATTTAGAGGCAAAAACATAAATTTACGTAAAACTCTGATATCAAATAATATAATTTCAATAGAATATTACAACCATAAAGAAAACCCCAACAAATTCTTGCACAAATTCAACAGCAAAGTATAAGCCTATAGAGAGATGATGAAGAGACGAAGAATAATTGTTATGGTGTTCAAATTCATATCCTTGCTAATACTATCTTTGCCGGTTTCAGTTTACTCAACATCTTCTTCTTCATTTTCTAATTCAAATCTTCAGGTTTCGATCATTTCTTTTTTCTCTTTTCAATTTTTACACACGAAGTTAACCATGCCAATTATTTGTATTGGATTTAATTTGTTGAAAAGTTTGAAATTCAAGGTGGGTTTGCTATACAGTTATTTGATTCAAGAACTATATAAAGAAAGAAAGAAAACCAAGACGGTAAAAACCCAATCTTGAATGCGTTTGATAGTTCCATAGTTCTGCACTGGCAGGTTTTTGTTTTTTTTTTTTTATCTTGATCCAGCACTTAGTAAAATCAATGTTCTAGTGTTGTTAACATTTTTTCTTTTATATTGTTGTGATTCTCCCTCACCACGCATTTCCAAGGTAGCTCTGCTTTCCATTTTCTTTTTAATTCATGCTTCAAACGTGGCCAATGGTTTAAAAACTGAGTCTTGCTTTACGTTAGGATGCTCTGTCTTTTAAGTATGTTAAATTCTGGTACTGGGTTCAGAGGAGATCAGTGTCTTTATCATGTATATGTGTTGATGCCTTTTTATGGTTTAGGCATTAATCTATAATAGCTGAATGCCTGAATCTGTTGATTGTTATTTTGGCTTCTTGATGTGACTGGTTTTCAATTGATTGCAGGGCACCAAGCATCCCAATTCGAGGTAACCTTTTCTATTTTATGAGTTAATTTATTTATGCTTTACAAGGGATTATCACATGTCGGCATAAAGTCAGTCTATCTCTGTGACTATTGTTGAAAAAGTAGAAGCTATTTAAAATATATTTGGCAGCTAGGAACTGAAGAATGAATTGTAGATTGGAGGTAAGGAATAAGTTTTAAGTGTGTTCTTTTCCACCTGTTTTGTTTTTATTTTCCTTCTTGAATATGAGTTTCAGAGACTGAGTTTCATGCATTCTAACAGTGTTAGTTAAAAACTAGGTAAGAAGTTAATCACGAAATTGCTGTTGCTTCCATGATATAGAATTAGAATTACTTAAACACAGCTGATGGTTGCCTTTTGGACGTGTAGATCTATCAAACAAGATGATTCCCATGTTCAAGGAATTCATTGTTCCAGGGAGAGAAGTCGTGCTGCCTGGAAAATTATTGAGGAGGTATGGACAGAACTGAATTTGCACACAACTCTGAATGAGTAAATCTTCTTCTTTGAGTTTTAATTGGTAATTCAATGTTATCACATTTTATAATGCAGTATCTAATGCCATTTGTGGAGCGAGAAAAGTATCAAATTTCACCACAATGTAGACTTCATCCAAGCAATGATCTTTTTAGAGATCAGGAGGAACATAAGATTCACGTGGATATTAATGAATGGCGTTGTGGATACTGTAAGAAAAGCTTTCGGGCAGAAAAGTATCTCGATCAGCATTTTGACAACAGGCACAATGATCTTTTAAATGTTGTATGCTGTCCTTTTCTTTTAATAGTAGAAGATATATTTAAGATTCAGTCTTTATTTTTCTTTCCCCTCTTTTATCTTATGGTAAAAATTTATAAAATTTTCCTCCAGTTGAAATTTCTCTCTAAGAATTTGGAATTAGGAAGAAATTAACACTAGCCTTTCTTATAATTTGGTGATTAAGCACTTCTTGTCATAGGGGAGATGCACCAGGTTTACAGAGAGTGGGAAGAGAAAGGTATTGCTGTGATAGGTTCACAGGGAAGATGCATTAGGTTAACATGCAGAGATTTGCTGCAATTTATTTTCATTGTGATATGTGTGATCGCTGTTCAAACTAGAAAATGTCCCATTTGGTCACTTATTTCTGCAACCACTGTTGATCCATTTTTTGTCCATTTTCCTTCTTTCCTTTCTCTCCTCTTTCTTCTTCTGTTTAGCATATAATTATTCTTCTATGCTTCTTTTGCTTCCCTTCTCCCACAGTGGATTCAGCCTTCTATATGAGTGGCTTCTTAAGCAAACTAGGGTAAGGTTGGAGTAAATGGCAGATGTAAATTGAATGAATACTGAATGGTGGTTGCATAGTTTTGTATCTTTGAAAAGTTTTTGAGCAATGATTAATCCAAATAAAATTTTAGTTTTCAACAACTTAAAACAGTATTTTAAAAAATTAAATCAAAACATAATTTTCTACATTTAGAAACTGTGTTGTTGTCCAAATAGACCCTATTGTGATTGGAAAATGAGAAGTTGGTTAGGCAACTACAAATTGCTTGTTCCTGTGGTTTTTGTCGTGTTTGCTACGGTTCAAATTGTCTGAAGAAATTGTTAGGATTCTAAATTTCAATATAGAATTAAATCACATAGTACTTGCATTTGTAAGTCATGCAATTTTTATCGTCCATGATGCACCCTTTTTATGATTTCAGAATAATGGAAAATGCTTGGCAGACATATGTGGAGCACTGCATTGTGACCTTAAGATGGAATCAGCAACTCGTAAAAGCAAATGCAATCCTGCTGCTGCTTCTAAGAACCGTCATCTATGTGAGGTTGCTGTTTTTATTTTTATTTTTAAATAGCGATGCTTAAATTATGGGTACGTTATTCGTATTAGGATTTCCCATGACCTTTCGTGTATTTTTCATTTAGTCTCTTGCAGACAGCTGTTTTCCAATCAAACAGGGACCTTCTGCAGCTCGTCTTCATGGTAAAAGATATCTACTTTTTGCATAAAATAAAAGAAGGCAAGAAAGGCCTTTTTGCTTTTTTGTGCTTGCTTTTGGCTTTAGTAGTTTATTCACTTGGCATTATAGAGTTATTCTTGCGGCAATTTTGCGATGCTCATACCTGCTCAGGAAGAAAGAAGCCATTTACTAAAGGAGGCAAGGTATGTGATTATACTCTGGTGTAGTTTAAATCAGATCATTGGAGGTCAGAAAAGTGTAATCAAGTGTCCTCCTTTGTGATGAAAGGAAAGTCTGTCTTAATTGCTGCAGAAAACTCTACCTTCGGTTTTTGCTGTAATAAACTTGGCTGATAAAGCCAACTTTTAACATCTGCAAACCAACATAATAACACCTAGATGTCGGTAGAATTTTGTCTCTTACTAGTAACTAATACAATTTGATCACTCGAAGAACTTGCAATCTTTCTCTGAAATTTGTTTATTACATTAATGTTCCCTACTGGTATTTTTGTTGCTTACGCCTATTGATTTTTGCAGTACATTTTCTTGATTTTCCATCCTAAATCTGCAGAAGCACACTAGCATATTCTATATTGCAGCTTCAGTATTGACTATGATGCTGCTTCCCATATTCTACCTTCTGGTTTATCTGTACCAAAGGTGGTCTCTAATATAAAATTGCAACAGAAACTCCACAATCAACAGCATGTGAATTTATTCTTTTTTTTTTTTTTGTTTCTTTTTGCAGAGAAATGCGAAAGGGAAGCCAAGAACTTAGGCGCATCTCAAAACTTGGACGAAAAACAAAACCATCTTAATGGTATGTATCCAACTGCATTACATAACTACGAAATCTTGTTCTACCATTCGTATTCAGTTCCCCTTTTCCATCTCCACAAATATTCTCCCCACACACAGTAATCTTACTGCAGAATATGTACTATACATTCTCTGTCTTCCCTCTGAACTCATGTTCCAAGATTACTTATATCAGCTGTTACATTCGTCTCAATGTTGTAGAAAGAAATAGCAACCTTTAAAATTTAGAAACTCTTTGCATTCCTGGTGCCGTTAAGACTCCCTTGATCGGCTTCTTTCCTATTTTCTGTATTGATGGACTTGAATTATATGAAACTATGTTAGGCCAACCTCTGCACTGCCCGAAACAACCTGTATGGTGGTTTAATGCAAAATAGATGAGTGGAGATCATGGACATCAGATCCTTTGTTCCATGGAAATTGAGCTGAATCACTGCTCCAGCTTGCAATTCTGCATTTCACTGGTGCGTGCCTGCCAGCAAAATAGATGAAAATAGAATGATTCTTTTGGTGATGTTGTACTATTATGTTGAAGAGATAGAATGCTTCTTGATATGGAAAAACATTAGAATCTTTACAAGGGCTGTTTCCCAGTTCCCATTATAGCCTACCCTGTAGTATAAAAAACATGACTTTTCAGCCTGTACTCAATTTTTTTTTTTTTTTGGGGGGGGGGGGGGAATGCTAATAAGAATCTGTAAAGAGGATTTAAAAAAATAAAAAAAAATAAAAAACTTTTTTCTTGTGCCATCCATCCACACCTGTTGATTTCTTTTGTAAATATTGCCCTGAACATTTGCTCACTGAGCTATTAATTTGATGCCAAAAGTGTTCTTCATCTGCTTTGGCCTTATTTTTCCACCGTTGAGCCCTTTCTTTACTCATCTTTTGTAGATATTTTTTTAAATTCTTTTTTTTTTCTGTGTTTGTGTAAAATTCATAATTTAAAATCTGAACGAACGATTATACATTGAAGAAACGAAAGTTCTTTTTGGTCTCCACTTTTCTCTTCTCCTGCTTAGTGTCTCTTTTTATCAGTGGCTACCCCCGTTTTCATTTTAGTAGTAAAGTGCAAATATAGTGAACAGAGTTTCACAAATATAAATAAATAAATAAATTGATTTATAAAGCAAGAGAAACAGTTTCAGTCACATCCAATTAGATCCTCAAAAGCTTTCTAAATTGATGGGTTTAGAGAAAAAGATCACTGATCAAATATGGATTCGTGAATCCTAAACAACACATCTTCAAAGTGATGCAATACCAAAAAATTTAAGCAAAACTGAGGAGATACGCTGTGTATTTTGCACTCTGCAAGCAAAGAGACCTGATAAAACTTGGCCACCCTCTATCACAAAAGCACAACAAGAAAGCACACGTTGTGTAAAATCCGTCAAAGCACACGTGGTTGCAATTACATTGTCACCTCTCATCGACATTCAGGCATGTGGAGGTCCCCTTCTGTGCATCTCAGACATTCTTAAGAAAGCATATGTTATTTAACCAACCAAAGGAGAGAAATCTATTGGCTGATCAATTGAACATCCAATAACGATGTGCCATATAAATCTAAACTTTTGGTGTGGCAGCAACAGGACACTTTCCCAATGTATTCCATAGAATATAATCTCCCGAAGTAACCTATTTTATCAAATGCCAAAAAAGAGGAATTATATATAATACGTATTTAAAAAGAAAAACTATAAGGGGGTAGGGGAGGAGAAGAAGAAAAGCACATCATCTATCACGAGAAGCCGAAAAGCATAGCACTTTTCACACGGAGTATGCCAACAAGGGATTTCACGATACATCCAAATTCAGGATTGCATTCCAGTAAAAACAGACCTAAAGTATTGGCACACTAATAAACTCTTTCCATCCAAACTAAAATCCACATCTTTTATCTTGAGATATTGAAAAGGAAAAATGAATGTAAATTTTTAAAAGTAAATATTTTTTCCATTTTGAATTCAGTTAATATCCTTCTTAATTTATGGTATGTCAATCCAGCAACTCAAAAGCTCAACACTAATTACTTGGGTTAATAAAAGTAATGGGGAGACTTAGTCAAAATTCTCTTGTTTACATTGGTGTCAAGTCAAAAGGGGACAATTGAATTTTAAATAGAGAGTAAACTAAAAACATTAAGCTTCAAGCACTTAAAGGAAAGATATGTTGTTTTGATGGTCTATCACCATCGAGGTATACATTACACATCATAGTTTGGCCAAGAAAGTTTATTCTCTAGTATTAAGTGTACATATCCCTCTACATTGGTGTAATTACTGAACAAACAACTCAAAAAGAAATACTGCAAAGACAAATATAATGAGGAAAAAAAGGAACAACCTGAGAGAATATCTTTTTCTCAGAGATGGAGTTTCAGACATGCAGATGAGATCTCTCTTATTTTTGTACTACAAAATGGGTCTTCCATGACTTACGAGATCTTTAAATGACATTGGTTATAAAAGGAAATTGGACAAATTGTTTCCGTTAACATGACTCATAGAAATATAGATTTGGTATTTCACTGAGAAGCTCCTTCACATGAATGAAGAAGCATTAGAACTCGGTAGTTATAAGATATTTGACACATATTGGCTATCAATCAGATGAGAATTACAAAGATTAAATAAATATAGTTTTTCAGTCAAAATAAAGTAGTTTATGTAGAATAAGGGCCAAGCAAAGACAATTTCAGCTTAACAACAGTATGGTCTTCAGCAAACTGAAAATAGGTGTTACTGAATTAGGATGCAAATACCTGAGATGACAATTCCACAGGTGCTTTTACAGCTGGGAAAATGCTTACCTGCACATTGAAGTCTTCATTGAATATACAGCTGGAGAGATTTGAACATTTTTTTATCACATAACCATGTAGAGCTAATAGACACCAAATAAGTCTCAGGAAACTTCTTAATAGGCAACAGCAGAAAAAACAGACATCACGCAGGATCATAAAAAGAGGCCAATCATCATCAAGTTAATTTCATAGAGTAGAATTACCGGAATTGGAAGTATCAAGATTGAAATCAAGAGAAATGAACAAGTTGGTTAAAGTTCTTCATAGGCTTGAACATTATATTAGAAAACTGTCATGGGAAAAGAATATATAGACTGATAAATAATCAAACAAGATTCATGCATCTGATTTGAAAGTCATTTGTGTTGACAGATCACAGACAGATTTATTAATTATTAAATTATTGGGTGAGAATAAAAGAGAGCTGCTTAAGTGTATGCAAACACACTTCAACATCCTGGATTGAGGTTATTGTTATTTTTCCACAATAACAGAGAGTTCTATAACTGAACGCAAATGCACCATAAATTCAGGATTGATGTGTTGTGTTTTTTTGTTCTTTCTTTTCTCAGGAACAAGTAAGAAAACAGGAGAATGCACTCAGCAATGGTTTGCCATATTATTTTAACATGAATAGAGGGGAATGTTGCAGCCATCAATCACTTACAAAACTCATGCATACCACAGAAAGAAAGGAGAAGCCAGAAGAAAGAGCAATGCCAAGTTGATGATATTCATACTATCTTATGATTCAGTGGTCCAATCCAGTGACAAGAATACTTTGAATGGTAAAAAAGCAGATATATTGTGGACTTACAGATTTAGGATCAATAGACATCCCAGATAGTGACATCCCAATCAGCTTGAAAGACACCTACAGACACATAAAGCAATGGTTACGTTGAATGGCAGACTAAAGCAATTTTAAAAGTGAGCATAATGTCTGAATGACAAACCAATTGAAGCAGCTACCAAGACTAAATCACCCCTAAAAGCTATCATTATTCATAGGTATGATTTATGTTTTCATTCCAGTAACTTAACCATTCAATGCTCTAACAATATATCTCATCTCATTTAAATAAGAAAATTAGTACTATCAAGAAGAAAGAAAAAACACATCCATATACCTCTCAATTCGAAGCACCATGTAAAAATCTAATCAATTGTAACATAATAATGATGCATATAAAATAAAATTGTCATCCACTTCCTCTTCAGCACTCCTAGTAACAGCAGATTCAGTATCACTACAATAAGGGACATGCACATTAGAAAATTCACTTTTTAGCGAGGCTTTTCTACAGATCTCAGGAATGGTGTTTAAATTTAATCTCTTTTACAAGTGGCCTCACATAGGAACATAGAATCCTAGAAAGCATTGGTAAGTATTAACTTGCAAAGCTGAAAACCATGGGATTACATGTAGGATTGACTTTAATATTCTAACCAAATAGTGATTAGATTTATCCAATTAGCAATAAAAAATGAATGCTTTTATTTTGAATCATATTATCATCTCATCCTGCTAGTTCACGACATTTTTTACTTTTTGTTTCATAAAAAACTGAAACGGAAAAACCTAATCAGGTATTTCTCTCTTTCATCAAAATATTTAATAACAGAATCTAAAATTCTCAGTTTCAATAAGGAGTTGATCCAAAAACTCTCAAACCTCTTAGAGCTCTCTTTCACATCCATGTTGACTGAAATGAAAGTATTTAGCAGGAATATGCACTTTAAGCAATCAGGAAAAAAAAAAAGGGAATTTAGAAAAGCAAGTCAAGAATGATAGGAAAACTTGTTAAGGCCCCGGGACATTAAATTTGCACATCTCAAGGTGATTGGGCAGAAAAGATAGAACAGAAAATCACAACCCAAAATCAAACATCAGTAGCATATAATAAAGAAATCTTGGCAGTTTAACATATCATAAAACTGACCACTTCAACAAATTATGAAAGTACATCTAAAGATATTTAATAGGAGAGAACATACTTTAGCATAACTGTAAGCCTGCCAGCAGAATGGGTCATCCAGATCAACTGCCTGAAGGTCCTTGTTCATTTTCTCCATTAGAAAATCCTCCACGTTTACCATGTTATTAACTGACTCTGATTCAAAATCACTATCTTCGTCATCCACACTTCCAAGTACTGATCCAGAAGAAGGTAACCTTTGAGTTTGCCATGGGGCAAATTTGATTGTTCCAGGAAATGTTGCCTCAATACTCTTCCCAGAAACTCCTCGACCACTTAATATAATTTTCCATTCAACTGACCGCTCTGTCGCTGAGACTGTTCCAATAGAAGGTGTCCCATCAAAAGAAACCACTCTTCTCCTTGGGAAAGGCATTGTCACTGTGCAGAATTCAAGTGAAAGAGGTGCTTTGTAACCATCCATAAGGTGTAACTTAAACAAAAATGCACCTTCATTTTCAGAGACCATAGAAAGTTGGTAGAACCCCTTTACAGGAGGCCCAGAGCTACAACATGCTTGATAACGCATCAATACAAAGTTTCCCAATGGTGGGGAAAATGTTATAGCCTGCTTATCTCCACCATTCTCTGGAACTTGTGCACAAGGATGAAAAGATAATGACTCAACATGAGCAGACTCTAATCCTGACAAAGGGAAGGATACATCAGGCATTCCTTCCAATTCTGCTCGACAATTAACTTGACCAGAGATTGAAACAGAATCAGGAATCTCATCTCGGTCATACATCGCTGCATGGACTGTCTCATGAACTGTAAAAAGAATCCTCTGCTTTCCCCGGTAAAGATAAGGCTTCCATGCAGGTTGCTTGCTGTCTGCAGGAGGCATATCAGCAAATGAGAAACCATTTGTCTTGATAGCATTGATATTGGAATGGCTGATATCCAGAGGTGTACCTGTATTAAGGAATTAATTAGAGGGACAACAAATAAGAAACTCTACCACAAAATAATACACATTTCATGATGGCAGCAAATATCAAACTGCCGAGATGAGAAATGCCATAATAAAGGTTACCAACCAAAGGGCATTGCACTAGCAATAAAAGATCGAAGTGCATCTTTGTCCAGTGGCCTTGAGCCGATTTTCGGAGCATCAGACCCTACAGCTCCACTTACAGTAGTGCTCGACGTAGCAGATGCAACAACGGGTGGAGCCACAGGCTTTGCTCTAGCTGAAATCCCTATGCTGCCAGTGAGGGAATCCAACAAGCCTCCAACAGAGGGAGATGCACTCACAACTACTTCAGGTTCTGTCATATCGCCTGTCACCATTTCTCCAATTACGTGTATGACCATGAAAGCCCTACACCAAAAAAACAAATCAGGAAGGATATGTCTTAAGACATATTTGGAAAGAAAGAAATAAGACCCTTGAAGGATAGAACCCAAGCAATAAGAACAAAATAAGTTGGTAGAATCAGTAATTCAGTATAAGTTTCACAAGTTGGGAACTCTGCATTTCATTGGGATCTTGTTCTACACAGATTTAGCTATTTGATAATCCACCAGATCCTTCCACGTGTAAACAAAAATAACCCCAATTCTCCAGAAGTAAATAGAATATTGGAATAGTATATTACAGGAGATTCTTGTTTTTAGCAAACTGAAATGTACAGAGCAATAACAGGAAAGGAAATTCTATAACCAAGACAGGCCTATTTGGTATGAACTAAACCAAAGAGGAAAAAATAGAAGAAATACCAACTTATACTACTTTTTGAAGTTCAGGTATTGCTGTTTACTATAGAATCAATTCACAAATAAAATATGTACTAAGGAACATGAAGATGTCCTTGATTTGTAATTCTATTGGCAGGTAACATCGTGCAAAACTTACCATACCCTGTTATGGAAGGAAGATCAAGCACAACAGCAGATACACTCTCATCCATCCCAACAGCATTTCCACAGTCTGCCCTTTTACACATTCTAGCATACATCTTAAGATGATGAGGTTCAACCAAAGGTAATGCAAGAATATAATAAGGGCTTTTTATGTGTAATACTAGTGGCCATAAAAGATAGCTCTCTCCTTCCTCTTCTTTATTGATATGTAGACTTATTAGATAACGTGTGATTGGATCATCAACCCAGGAATCTGATCCTTCAACAGATTGAGTCATACGTATGCCATATCCACGGACAGAACCCTCCCTACAACAAATAGAGAAAGTAGTAAACTAATCTAATAGACTTGCATCATGTTAAAATGAACTTATGGGGAGGATATGTGAGATAAAGACAATTCATCAAAGCTTTTCGCATGATGGATTAACGGACAGCAAAACTATAGAAAGACCGGAAAAATTTGACCAACCAATGAATAGACTAATTGCAAAAAAACTTCTATCTAACTTTGATCTTAAGATAGTTTATTTCTGCGGATCATTCAGAAATTGGTAGGTTGACACAACAAAATTGTGTCCAGTAAACACATCAAGAAGATTGGATAGAAAACCAAGCACAACCTTTCTTGGAAAGAAAATCATATCCGTTAGACCATTCAATATGCAAGAATCAATTGAAGCATTTAACATGACATTTTCTTACACAACTAAATAAACATACACAGAATTATTCCTAAAACTCTCACTAAGAGTCCAACAGGTCAGTGACATGTCCATGTTAATGGGTGAATATAAACAACACCAAAACATTACCAACCCTTTTATATACATAAGTAAGACCAGTGAACCTGCAGTTGTTTCCATACCTAATTGCAAATATACCAAATAGCACAGACTAAAATAAGCACCTTCTACTAATTCATTTTTGTATCCATTAGGAGGCGAGTATAATTATTGGAAATGAATGCCTCATCCCGCCTAACCGTTATCTACACTTGAAAACTATATTCTCCTTACATCTAAAGAATAAGTTCGTCTCCTTCTATCTCATTTGGTATGTTGCAAATTAAATTAAACAAAAAATATATAACCAAAAAAAAAACACATTGAACTATCTACGCAACTGTTTTAAGAGAAGAATATACAAACAGGTAAACCTCTTTTTACGGTCAACGAAAGCAGCAGAAAACTCGGAATCCGTTGGAAGGTGCTGCACAATTGATTGTTTAACGCCATCGTCAGTGCCGGCGTTCTGGTTCTCTTTCTCACACTCTGCTCGCCACCGCTTCTCCACCACCGGAAACCTCCTGTGAAATTGATATACACAGAATTCAGTATCAGTAATTCGAATTGTGAAAACTTAAACTAATTCGGAGAAAGTGGGGGGGGGGGGGGGGAAGGACACAAATATTAACTGCGAACTTAATCAAGAGTGTTGAGACAATGAACCTGGAGAAGACGACGGTGTCCTGGTTGTTGAGGATCCAAAGAGCTCTGATACTGCAGCCACTCGGCATTGGATTCTCTCTTTCTCAGTGGCGGGTTGCCAAAAATCGATCATTTGAAGGAGAGATACGACGTCGTTCTATCATGGTCGTCGGATTTTCAAAAAAACCTTTTTCATCCATACCTTTTTCTGGCCTTTTTCTTTTTCACTTGGCCATATGATCAAAACGTTTTTTTTTAATAGCTTCTTTTTTTTTTTTTTTTTTGCTTTCAAAGAAGAGGTGAGAATAGTGTTAGGATCAAAATACCCCTCCATTTGTCTGACCAATTTTGTAGTCTATTAATTGATTTAGCATAAAATTGTATTATTCTGGATAAAAAGACTTATTGGATCAATGAAAAAAAATAAAGGATTTATATAATTTTTTTTAAAAAAACATAAAAGACCTAAAAAATTAAATATAAAGCTTTGATATTTATATAAATTATATAAAAAAGAAATGGATCTAAAAAGCAAGAGAAAAAAAAAAAGGGTTCGGATCCATGTTAATCAAGGAAAAAATGAATGAGAAAGGAGATTTTCTCAAAAAAAAAAAAATA
>JAOXNR010000031.1:3075831-3091984 GCA_028571225.1 Parsonsia alboflavescens
GTAATTATGAGATCATGAAGTTTTCTTACTCACACTATACAAGAACTTCCCTGGCTTCTATACAATACAGGGTATGAGCTAACTAAATAAACTAAATATCCTAACTGGAGCAAAAAATAGTGTTAGAATTACGATTAACTAAGAGAAAAGAATCTTGAAGGGCCATCATCCTAACATGAGAAAAAAATATCATATACATGAATGCATTCACAAGAGGGGTTTCTAGCTTTCCATCCCAAATCCTTCCTTAGAGTGATAATTAACCATCAGTTGGCCTTTGCTGATCCTTTTGTCCATCCCAAAGATGAGAACTTAACTTAAAGAACTATGTCAAGAAATCAAAGTTTCAATACAGACCTGATAAAGATGATCCCAGCAAAACCAAGCATCGGATGCATACAGAACTCCCTGGAAACAGTAACTGCCAATTGATCACAGAGTCATCCAGTACAGTTTATCTCTATAGCATCCCCATGCTGACCAGTAATTGCAATCAGGAAACAGAAAGAGTGGACAATGAAGGTTGCAATCATCTAAGAATATGCACAGTATATCAGTTTTGACGGATGAAGTTGACTTCCATTTCTTTAGGCGTCATCTATTCAAACACAGTTAGAACAAATGCCATAAAAACAGGCCACATACCTACAGTAAACCACACGGGACGCAGAATTAACAATCAGGCCTTTCCTGGAAGAAAAAAAAAAACAGACAAACAGGTTCCCTTTCATTTAACAATTGAACTGAGAAATGTCAAGGTATGTGCCAGAGTCTGAGTGACAGTTAATGCAGGCAGATATCCAGGTGATGAGTTTCAAAAGCCACATTCTATTTCTACAGCACCAGACAGTCAGACACAACAAATATTGGATAACAGCTTCATCTATTTCTATCTTTGAAATGTTGCCCAACATAACTAAGTATTCCTGGAGTCATCACATAACTAAATGTTGTCATTACTTCTACTTAACTACTCATGTTGGAGAAAGTTCTTAAGCATTAAGAGATATCGTTTAGTAAGGATACAAATAACAGGAAGCTTGATCAAATCGGTCCAATCTTGCCAGCACCACCAATTACACATTTTAGGTATTGATTATAAAGTAACAGGTAATAACAGAAAGTCTATCACAGTTCTCTTGTTGCTTCAATATGCATGCTAAGACAGCTTAAAAAAAAAGAAAAAGGAAACCCAAACACATAGATGGAGATTCACCATTCCACATGACAAGAAAAATTATTCATAGTTAAGGATTTCAAATCATATACTTGACAATTGTTGAAACAGAAAGGAACCAAGAGAATTTATGTAGAAAATTTTCTGGGTAAATTATCAAGAGAACAACCAATAACAATCAGAATCAGTAGGAGAGATTTCACAAAGAACCAGAACTAAATTCATAAAATTTTTGTAGTCTCTTTTGTGTTCTTCAACAAATAGGCATACGACTCCATGCAACTGTAATCAACTTTCATAGTCTTTGCAGAATAGGTTCTTGTAAGGAAAACAATTAGCACTGGCAAATCTATCCAGGAACAATGGAATTAAAGTCCAGCATCACAAATGTATAAAATACAAAAGCAGAAATTGTTTCTCATTGGAGATGAAAAATCTGATAAGTGAATTATACTTACAGAGCACAACTTTCATAGTTCACTATATGTTCAACAAAATTTCAAATTTAACTGTAAATTAAAGTTTTACATTGACGTGAAAATGATCTTGGAGAATAATGGATCTCTAGCCAGTTTCTCATGAGGCAAGTGTAAAAAAAAGTCCTATAAAGTTGTTGCTACATCACACGATAACCTGTATATAGGCTCAACAAAACTGTTCTCATCTTTGCAAAGTTTTCTCACCAAAGAATGGCAAATGCATTGACTGAGTGTATAACCTATCTCCAGCATATGGTTTACAACACACAACGCATCACCTAACTTATGAGCTCCAGAAAGACATCGAACCAGTTTCTCAAAAGTTTCTTTCCTTGGTTTAAGTCTACTCTTCAGTCCATTACCTAACCACTCTATCCCTTCAACAAGAGATCCTTCTTCACTCAGTCCGACTATAACTGCATCATGGGTGCCGATAGCAGGCATCACACCCCACTTTTGCATATCTTCCCACAGCAATACTCCTTGCTGAACATGACCCACTTGACAAAGTTTTTCTATTAACACAGTATATGATGCAGTTGATGGCTGCATACCCTGTTCTACAAGTTCATACGACAGGTTTAGAGCGTCAGCTATTATTTTCCCCTCCTTGCTAAAGCCCTGTATCAGAGAATTGTATGTGATGATATCACGAGCAACATTCTTTTCAGCCATTTGCATGAACAAACCATAAGCCACTTCTACTTTCCCATGTGCAGAAAGACAGAAATTATATTATTGTACCACACTGTGGTTCCTCCATAACCTATATCACACAATTCCTTATAAAGTCTCTCAGCTTCAATAAGGTTACCTACCCTAAAATATCCATGAATAAGGGAATTGTAGGTGTATTCATTGGGTACAATACCCTTTTGGATCATCTCAAACCATAACTTCTGAGCATCTCCAAGCCATTTCATTTTACAAAGGCCATGAATTATTGTAGTATACATTACCCTGTCTGTAAAATACCCTCTATCTTTGAGATCTTTAAAAATCCAAAAACCTTCATGTTTTCATGTTTCTCTTGCATAATCCATTAATAACTTCCTGATAAGTATATTCATCTGGAAAACAATTATTTGCAATCATAGTGTGAAGAAGATCTGACATTCTCATATAATTCCCCTTCGTACAAGACCAACGTACTATTTTATTAAAAGTAACCTTGCTAGGGACAAGTCCCGCATCCAAAACTTGTCTAAGGAGTTCACAACCTTTCAAAAAGAAAAGCTTGAATCAAGTATCCCATTGTATCCACATCAGCAACAACCCCATTTTCCATCATACTGCCTTACAAGTTCCAAACAGCATCAGCTCTTCCAACCCGACGGCAGCCTGATATGGCAGAATTCCATGTTTTCAATTTTGGGCAATAATTTATCCTCTTCAAATGATCAAACCAACCCATAGCTTCATCTATCAGCCCATTTTCACAAAGACAGTCTAGGTAAAGCTCCAGGAGACCAGATTCTGGCATAAATTTTGTAACTTCAAGGAAACCTTTCACGGCTTTGGCAGCCGTCGCCTCCACAAGGCCATTAAAAATCACAGTGTAAGGGAATCCATCGGGCACTTTGAGAACTAACCCAGTAGTAAAACCTTAGCGACAAAAAAACTTTTTTTGCTGTTTTAATACCTCAGTGTAGCAAACAGGATCAGCAAAATTCACAGCAGGAAAATCAGATTAAAGGGTTTGCTCCCATCTGGGTGGAGTCTGAATAATTTTTTATACCACTTTAGCTACCTTTTGTAGACGCTGGGGCTTAAATTGATCATTATCATGAACTTTCTGATTTTTGGTTTTGCCTAAATTCTCCATTCCACCTCTTAATATCAGTACCACAACTGGATCTTCGATTTCGGAAAGGATTTTGAAAGGGGGTTCCAGAATTTTGACGGAGGCAAAAGTTTGGAAAAATGAAGGTGACTTTGCCATTGGACAAAATTCTACAGGCTTGATATTCCCTAACAGATACTTATTCTATCAAAAAATTTGTATCTTTGAATCCAAGATTAAGTTCGAAGAATGCAATTGTAAATGGGGATCAATGTAAGAATTTTAGTGTTCCTGACAATCATTTTTGTTTTGTTTGCCCAAACCTGAACAACAGAGGCTTATGTTTTCCTAATCATACTATTCTTTTTATCGGGACCATTTAAAGTTCATTCTGATCATTTCCATTTATATTTCCTCACAATTGTGGATGATTTTAGTCTATTTGGTTGGTTATTTTTGTTGAAAACAAAGTCTGAAGCAAGACATGTTTTGCAATCTTTCTTTTCATTTGTTAACACTCAATTTGGTAACGAAGTTAAAATCCTAAGAAACGATAATGCTCGAGTTTCATATGCCTACTTTCTATAACGATCAAGGTATAATCATCAAACGTCTTGTCCTCATACTCCTCAGTAGAATGATCTTGTAGATAGAAAACACCAGCACATTCTTAATGTGGCTTGAAGTGTATTGTTTTCAATCCAATATACCCCTTTCTTACTGGAATTATTGTGTTGATCATGCTGTCAAACTCATTAATGTCACTCCTTTTATTCTTCAGTAGAAAACAGCTTTTCACGGGCTTTGTAAACCTCTTTCATATAATAAGTATGAGGTTTTTGATTTCTTAGTAGTTGCTTGTGTTTCATCTGTTCGAAGGCATAAATTTCAGCCAATAAGTCAACCATGTTTTCATCTTGGGATTTCTATGTTGGATTTATTCCAATTAATAACGTTTGGTGGGCTAGATTAATTAATCATTAATGACCAGTTAATTAAATGAGATCTTAGGGCTTTTAATGTGTGAATATGGACTGGCATAGTGTGGGCTGACGGGCCCAATCCGTGATGAGTGGACTGGGCTCGGACTCTAAATGCTGGGTCTCCTCCCTTTGGCCCAATGATGATTCAGACAATAAAGGGTCTGATTAGCCTTTTATGAGAGAATAAGGATTGAGACAGATAATAAGAAGAAAATAAGACAGTACGTTAGTTTTCTCTCTTTTCTCTCTGGTTTTCTCATCTGCCAGACAGAAGGCATACAGAGGGCTCAGAAGGGAGAAAAGTCTCCAGCAATTCAGATCTGTGCTTCCGCTACGCTATCTTGCAATGGAATCAACATCAGGTATGTCCCTATTTCATTTATGCATCGATTTAGGTGATTAAGGGCTCGATTTTGAGTCTTACACCTTTTTGATTCTTCATTCATAAGGGGGAAAAAAAAAGCAGAGGGGTCTTGTTTAGACTCCTTTCCCGACAACAATACTACAGACATTCAGTTCAGAGTCTTCAGACTCCAATAAGACCAACATTCAGTTGAATTCAAGAGCACTGGTTAACCCTCCCCTTCTATCAACCTGAAATGTCAAGAAATCTGAAGTCTTTTTTTCCCTTATCTTTTCTTCTCATTTCTGAGGAAAAATCTCGACAGAGGAAGAATTGCAACAAGGACAAATTCAAAAAGAAACCATCTACAAATTCACAAAAAACACCACAAACCCAGTTTCCCGCAGGATGTGATATTACAGTAACAATGAGGTATTTTGAGTAAGATCCATGGATGAAAGAAAAGGAAGAAAAAGGAGAATGGAAAAAATCAGAGAATCGGAAGAAGTGAGAGAGCAGAAAAGAAAATTTTTATTTTAAGTAAGATTATAGTAACAATGGAGGAAAGAAGAGGAAGAAACGGAGAAGAGAATAGGAGGAAAAAATATTATTGAAGAGGTTTGATGTCTCAACTCAGCAAAAGAAATTGAAAACTTGACCAATTTTTCAATTCAGGAGTTTTCTTTTTTGGGTTAAAAGTTCAATATTTTAAGAACTGGGATAAAAACTTGACTGAGTCAAAGTTGTCGAAATCATTTTTCAGTAATTGCTCAGGTTTTTTTAAGAACTAGGATAAAAACCCACAAAATATATGAGAAAATAATTAATAATCATTATATAAAATAATAAAATATAAATATAAATAAAAAAGGTATTTTAATGTATCACTCACTATATGTTCAAATTCGTATACTTTTTAAAATTAAAAATTTTAAAATAAGAAATACGTTTTAATTACTTTTTAGAAAAATTCGATTAATTGAATTCATAATCGTCAACATAGTTCTTTTTATAATATTATATTATATATTTTTCAAATTATATTGTATTTTAAATCTACTTTTTTGTCATTATATTTTTTGAAGGTTATTTAATAATATGTTATCACTATTCTCATTGCTTAAAGTTGAATAAAGTTCTTTTTGTTTAAATTTAAATCAGCCCTTTTTTCCCCTACACTAAGACATAATATATCACTTTGAATTATCCTTTTAGGTTATAATAAAAATAAAATAAAAAATGTAACTGAAAAAAGATAATGAACGTGCCATTCATCACCAGCACAAATTTTCATATTTTTTAAAATTTAAATTCTTTTTTGTTATTATCAAAATTTAATTCCCTAAAAATTCTATTTATCTAAATTACTTTTAAAAATAAATTGATGATTTCTTTTTTAATTTAATGAATACTCAATTAATTAAATTTATTTAATTTATGTATTTTAAAATTTTTTAGTTTAAACACAAAAATCATGACCATAATTTTAATCCTTGATTTATTATTGATTTTTAAAAGTATTTTACAAATTATATTATGTGTAAATTCCATGTTTTGAATTTATTGAATATTTGTTATTAATTAAAACTTATTATTATTATCATCATTTTTTTTATTAGATACAATGATGTTTCTATCATACAATACTCCCTCCCTCATCAAGAAATCTCAAACTTCAAAACCCAACAAAAAAATATTTTTGAGTTTTGTAAATATCTATATTTTGAAATATTTTGAGACTCTTTCTTCGTTATTATCTCTAAAGTAATCAATATGGGCAAAAATTTAACGTGCCTAGTTTTAAATGATGACACTTGTTAGACTCTCAACCTCACCTTCTTTCTTTCATATATATATATATATATATATATATATATATATATAGAGGGGTGCTACAATGTGCGATGCCACACATGATGGTGTGTGCACCAGTTATTTTACTAACAGAATCAGAATTTGAATGTTAGTGGTGGACGACGCCGTTTCCTGTGTAGCACACGGAACAACGTCGTCCACCAGCACACGGAAGCAAGGAGCAAATACAGCTTCAGTCTCTGGATTCAAGCCACTCAACAAGGTCCTCTCAGGATTCAACAGCAACATCCCTAGTCTTTAGAAGTTAGCTGGCAATATTGATGAGCACTCTAGTTCTAATCTCCAATCCAAGAAGGTCCCCAATAAGATCGATGGGCTTTGCGTCGTAAGTTCTTACAGAGAGGGGTGCATTTTCAGTCTTCAATCGAATCAACGAGCCCCTCTCTTTAGTAGAGACGAACTTCGAAAAGCTCCTCTCCAGTCCTAGAAGGTCACCGACAACATCGAAGGGTTCCTCTCTTCAGTGAGTGAGTTCGGGAGAGAGAATAACTGCAAAGTCTTCAACCCACTAGTTCGTCTCTGGAAGGTTGTGACGCAACGTTTAGCAAATCGATAAAGCAAAAAATTACTTAAAGAGTAAAATCTTGAAATTCAATATATTTATAATAATGTCTCCCTCGCTTATATACCCCTAGAGGAATAACCCTAATCATACTATGAGCACAACATGGCAAATTACAAAAATACCCTTGAAATAATTAAATTGTAGAAAATTCAAGAATAAATGAAAAATCCATCTAAACGATTCCACATCATTTTCCCCCACTTAGAAAGAACTCATCCTCGAATTAAAAATCAAAAACTGGATATAATGGCTCGATAGACTCATGAAACGGTGATAAATCAGCAACATTGAAAGTATTTGAAATACCCATGCTATGTGGAAGGTCAACAACATAAGCATTATCATTGATCTTCTTGCTGACAATATAAGGCCCATACTTCCTTGGATGCAATTTACTATAAGACCCAGCTGGTAATCGCTCTTTCTGAAGGAAAACTATGTCCTGATCACCTTCTTCAAACACTTGTCTTCGCCTGTGTTTATCTGCTGCAGCTTTATACCTCTGATTAGCTTCTTGAAGCTTCCGTTTAACTTCATGATGTACTTCAACAATCAGTGGAGCCATATGATCCGTTGCTACATTCTTCTCCAGTTGCTTCGGAAATCGTATCAAATCTAGAATATGTTACTTCACCTTAGTATAAACAACAGAGAAAGGAAACCTGCCAATAGAACTATGAACTATATTATTATAAGCAAATTCGGCTTATGATAAAGCAATACCCCACTGCTTCGGTTTATCTCCACAAATGTTTCGAATTAAACTTCCCAAAGTTCTATTAACCACCTTAGTCTGCCCATCAATTTGTGGATGAGCTGTGCTATTGAAATTCAAATATGAGTCAAATAGCTTCCGTAGAGTCCACCAAAAATGCCCCAGAAATTTGCTATCTCTGTCAAAAGTAATAGACTTAGGGACACCATGCAAGCGAACCACCTCCTTAAAGAATAATCTGGCCACATTGACTGCATTAGAAGTCTTCCTACAAGGAATGATCTTGGAGAACCTGTCAACTACTACAAAATAGAATCCATGCCTCTTTGTGTCCGTGGCAAATCGAGTACAAAGTCCATAGACATATCTTCCCATATATTGTCAAGAATAATTAAAGGCATATACAGACTTGTGTTTTGATATTGCCCCTTAGCAACCTGACAGATATAACAATTTTGTACATACCTACTAACATCTCTCCGCAATTGAGGCCAGAAAAATCGCTCTCGAACTGCAGCAATGGTCTTATCACGCCCCAAGTGTGCAGCCAACCCGCTTTCATGTAAGTCATGAATTACCTTCTCTAGTAGAGATGTTCAAGGAAGGCAAAGCTGATTTCTATGCATCAAGTAGCCATCCTGCACATAAAAGTCTTGCACAAGTTGACCAGCAACACATCACTCCCAAGTTTGCCCAAAGTCTTCATCATCCGCGTAGTCGTCTTTCAGCTGCTCGAACCCCAAGATGTCTTGACGTAACGTAATCAGCAAGCCAACTCTCCTACTCAACACGTTTGCCACAACATTCCGCACACCTAATTTGTGGTACAATAAAAAAGGAAATTTCTACAAAAATTTACACCGTCACGCATGCATATCTTTGCTGATCCTCTTTTGACTAGTCAAATATTTCAAAGCTTCATGATCATATTAAAGCACAATTTTTTTGCCAATCAAATAATGCTCCCATGTCTTCAAACCCTTTAGAATAGAGTAAAATTCTTTGTCATAAGTGCTTCACCTCTGTCTGGCATCACTTATCTTCTCATTGAAATAGCAAATTGGCTTGTGCTCTTGAGACAAAACAGCGCCTATACCTACTCCACTAGCATCACAGTCCACTTCAAATGGCTTGTTAAAATCAGGTAAGGCAAGAACAGACGTAGCATATAACTTTTTTTCCAATATGGCAAAACTAGTATCAGCCTCTTTTCCCCATATAAATTTTCCTTTCTTCATACATTCAGTGATTGGAGCCGTTATAGTATTGAAATTTTTGATAAATCGCCTATAGAACATGGCCAACCCCTGGAAACTCCTAACTTCTGAAACTGTTTTAGGAGCCGATCATTCCCTGATTGCCCTCACCTTCGCCTCATCTACCTCTATTCCTTCTCAATAATGATAAACAACCAAAATAACAGTTTATTAGTTAGAAAACTGCACTTCTTAAGGTTAACATGTAACTGATTTTTTTTTGCAAAGCTTGCAACACCTCTCTTAAATGCATCAAATGCTCCTCCTCAGTCATACTATAAATCAGGATATCATCAAAATAAACGACAACAAATTTGCCAATAAAGGATTTCAGAACCTGATTCATAAACCTTATGAAAGTACTTGGAGTATTAGAAAGTTCGAACGGCATCACCAACCACTCGTACAACCCCTCTTTTGTCTTGAAAGTTGTCTTCCACTCATCTCCAAGCTAAATACGAATCTAATGATAGCCATTCTTCTAGTCCAACTTCGTAAACCACTTAGCTCCGTGTAATCTATCCAACATGTCATCCAATCTAGGAATTGGAATTTTATAACCCACGGTTATTTTATTAACAGCTCTGCTATCTACACACATTCTCCAACTCCCATCTTTCTTAGGAGTTAACAAAACTGAAACAGCACATGGGCTCATACTATGTTGAATTTGCCCATTTCTCAACAACTCCTCCACCCTCTCTTTCAGAATCTCACTCTCCTTAGGATTTATCCTATAATGCGATAAGTTCGGCAGGCTAGCACTAGGGATTAAATCAATATGATGATGAACATCACGCATAGGAGGTAACTCGTATGGGATCTCTTCAGGCATCAGCTCACTAAATTCCTTCAATGAAGGCCTAACTGCCTCAGGGAGCTCCTCAACTTGTATTCCTGCCCCTAGCTCAATGGCTTGTTTCATCACCAGCTCATAAACCTGTCGAGTCTCTTTATGCTCAACTTCAAATTTCCTTGTAAGAGTAAGGAAATTATGACCTGTAGCCTGTTTTCCTTTACTTGACAAAGGCAGCAATGTGTGCTTCACTCCATCCTTCACAAGGTAATATTGATTTCTCCTCCCCAAATGTTGAGCATCTACAACAAATTGCCACGGCCTCCCAAACAACACATGACATACATCCATGTCTACCACATCACAGTACAGTTCATCATGATATTTTCCAATAGAGAATGGAATCTTACATCGTTTAGTCACCTGGATACTCTCTGCACCAGATTTAATCCATCCTAAGATATAGGAATTATGATGCTTCTCCATGGGTATTCCCATCTTCTTCACTGCCTCCCTTCCAATAATTTTCTCTGTACTCCCATTGTCAATAACGACTGCAAAGATCTTAACTAGAATGGTGCATTTGGTTCGAAATAACTAATGTCGCTATGTGTTATCTTCCTGTTTCGAGGCCAACATTATCCTACGCGCCACACAGTTTACTCCCACCTCCTCTTCTTCATCTTCAAAATTTTCCTCATCACCATCCGGTTCACAACAATATTGATCTTCCTCATCTTCTCTCGCTGCCATGTTCATGGTCTTCCTTTGGGGATATTCATTATACCGATGACCAGGCTGATTACACCTATAGCACTTGAACCCCACTGGTTTAGCATAAGGGTTCTAGGTCACAGTTTTTTATGCTTGCATCCTCTTGTCTTTAGTAGGGCATTTTTCTAACACCTTATCTTCCGGACTTCACCCTACATTATAGCAACTGTTGAAGCCACTCTTCTCTATCGAACTGTTCAAGCTGCTACCTTGATAATTTTCGTAACCACTATTTCCCCGGTCTTGCTACATCAATTTAGCCCTCATTACCATATTCTTGGCCTCCGTTACCAATTTTGTCTCAAATGAAAGGCTTCAAGCCATCGAGATACCTCTCCACCTGTTGTCCCTCCATCTCCGATAGATTATTTCGCTCCGCTAACCTCATAAATTCTATTGTATATTCATGCACAGTTCTATCGGAATTGTTGGAACATGATTTGTGCATAATCTGGAGGAAGAAACTTTTACTTTAGCAATCTCTTCATTTGAACCTAAGTGCAAATTCTCTCTTTTCCCTCCTGCTCTCTTTTATTCTACAATTTCTCCCACCATGCAGACTTACCTCCATTCAATCCATAGCCCACTAGTCGAGCCCGTTTCTCACTTGGGGTCTCCATGTAATCGAAAAAATTATCGATATCGGCAATCCAATCTAGAAAATCTTTAATTCCTAGGCTCCCATTAAAAAAAGATATATCGATAAGTTTAAAGTCGTTACCTTCACGATCATCAAAACGTCGTCTTCCATCATAACAATTTCTGCCTCCTTAGCGATTCCTACCTCTCTAGCCATCAAGCTCTTCATAATCAGATTCATTCTCTTCTTCTTCCGAACTCCGAAAGGAGAAGAATATTTCCCCTGCGGACACGCATAGGCCTATCAACAGGGCCACCGCGAGCAAGATCTACACCTGGCCTTCTGTCGTTTCGCTGATTCCGGTTCACATCAACACCAAGACCTTCAAATCGATCTGCCAACTCATCGAAACGCTCCTCAAAAAGATGAAAGTTTTGATCGACTTTTTGATCCAAATATTCCATTAACTGTTGCTCCAATCGTTGTAGCGTGTCTTCCCTAAGGGTTGGGGCTCCAGTCTCTTGAACATCGTCACAATAACCACTGCCAGTCGCCATAGGCTTTGATACCACCTGACGCAGCGTTTAGCAAATCGATCAAGCAAAACCTTGCTTAAAGAGTAAAATTTTGAAATTCAATATATTGATAATAATGTATCCCCCGTAAAACTTTAAAAACAAGCTTATATACCCCTAGAGGCATAACCCTAATCATACTAGGAGCAAATAACATCAAATTACAAAAATATCCCTGAAATAATTAAATTACAAAAAATCCAAGAATAAATGAAAAGTCCATCTAAACGATTTCACATCAGGTTGCCTACCCCCCTTTTCTAGGGTTTTTTTATATTTTATATTTTTTATTTTTGTGGTGCTTGAGATTGATTCATGCTTTTGGCCCTAAATATTGTTCTTGGCTTGTGTAGATCCTCCATTACCAACCGTCTTTATTTTGATCTTCTAGTGTGGTGGTTCGAGATCTGAAACTTTTTCATAGAATAGGTAGGATTTGCTTGCTTCTTGTGTAGTGAAATTCTTACAACCTCCATAATGCTTGACAATGGCTAAATGTACATCTCAATGGATAAGATTAGGGATTTTGCTCTCTTGTCTTGTTTTCAATTGCATAAAACATGCCTCTTTCAGGCTTTAACCTCCCTTTTTTTTTCTTTTCTTTTTGGTTAACATCAAAAGTAATTTTGAGGCATTCTCTTTTTCTTTTCCTTTTTAAAGTTACCTTTTAAATTAAAGTAGAGAAAACAACACTTTTAAAAAAGACATGAATTTTTTTTTTTTTTTTAACTTTCTCTTAAGGATTTTCTAAAACAAGCAAATTGAACTTTAGAGGTAATGAGACCTTAATCCAACAACAAAAGTTACTGAGAATGAGATAAGAAGGGGTGTAAAATTTGAAATTTTACAATCGGTAGGTTGATACTCTAGATGTACAAGTTTCATATGGAACTAATTTATGTTGGAATTTTCCTTATATCCGTAAATAACTCATGGCTGTATAATCTTATATAACATGCCATTACAAGTAATAATATATCATACATACAATTATCATTATATAAACTGTTGTATGTCAGTATGGTGAAACCTTAATTGTATTCTACTAAACAATATGTGAAATCACTAACTTTTGTTCTTCTCCTAAAGAATAAGCACAGGATACTACATTTAGGTGGCAAAAAGTTAGATGGATAACTATTCTGTACTTATTATTATTACTAGATGAAGAGTCAATTCGATAAGTTGTGTTATTTGGAGAAGTGTCAAAAGCTTTCTCATTTTCAAACCAAATGCATATCATTTTCTAGTGTTGATTACTCTTAAAACTGTGTAAACTTTGTAGTGAGATAAGTTTCTACATGCCCAGTTTTTTAAGAATATTTTTTGTGGAACTGTTAGATGGCCAAAGTAGTTGCAGAAATGGGTAAATGGGTAAAGAATATTCTTTAGTATATGTTTGAATCTGCTGTTATTTAGCAGAAATGGGTAATTGTTGTCAATTTTAACCTTTTTTTTATTTGTTTTTCTCATCTTTCATTTCTTCTGAAGAGATAGTTTAGGACGAAATGTTGTGAAGCTTTATGGGTTGTGGATTGTTCAGTATCCTTTGTTTTATTCTATTATAACTCACAAGAGAGAGAATAGGTTAAGAATTGTTCTCTTTTTTTTGTTTCTGACCATTGAATTCATCTCAAGGTTCCCCATATACTCATCTTTCATGTAGCAAAAGTCAAATGCTATTAGAACTAGATTTGCTGTTATTTCATTTTCCATTCTTTTAACTTTCCTTTTGAATAGATTCAACCTAGCATGTGACCATGTTCTCGAGCTTATAATGGATGAAACACTGTTATTTTCCTCCATAGGTGGAATGTCAACATCCAGTGCAAATGATATCCTTCACCAGAAAAGATGATGTGTGGTGGATAACTGAGGCCAAGAATCTCCCAATCCGAATAAAATCCAAATTTAAAATATCAGAAGTGTTATAATAAAAAGGTGATATATCTAAATAGACAATGACCATATTTTAATACATTCCTAGCTTCTTTGTTTTTTGCGACAATATTGATTTTTTTTATAATTTTAATGTTCAATTACTTTATAGTACGGCATGTATTGTGAAAATTTTTATTAGGACAATGAAATACAAATTATTGACCCAAGTTGGGAAGTAAGTTTTAATAATATGCACGAGATGGATACTAAGCTTGAGAAGATGTTAAAGATTTTAATTACCAATTAACAAGAAAACAAGCAAAGGGTGCAACACGAGAAAATAATATATTTCCTTTGTAATTTAAATGATTGTGCTTTTAGTAGGATATATTATGTATGAAAAGTTCAATTTAAAATGCAAAAAATTAGGATTGTGAACTTTTCATTTCATGGAAAATTATGGTATTCTTGCTATGATGGAACACAATATGTACTTTACCCTGCTTCTATCTTGTTCTCAACTATATAGCTAATGTCCAATTCTGTTTGTGGCCATAGTAATAATAGTGACCATAACTATAAGCCCCCGTAACCAATAAACACCATGAACAACAGAAAATATTCGCCAAATTAAGATGTTGGCTGTTAACCATGTTATGGTGAAACTCTTTTATTTATTTGTTTCCTTGCTGAAGCACGGCTACCCATCAGGCCAAGTTGTAATGAATAAGACAAATTTAATTCAAAAATATATACTAATCAAGACACATTAAAGCCACCCCAAACACTAATACCCTTAGTCAATACAGCGATAACCTTAAAGCCACCCCAAACACCCAAAAAGACTCAAAAAGTATCTGTTTAAAAGAGATTGCAGAAGATAGATGCTCCAAAAAATTACAAAAGCACAGGACAGCTAAATCAAGTTTTGAAAGGGAACAAGAATATTTCCAACCAATCTCATGCTTCCATTGATTCAAATTCATGAAGGGAATACACCACAATAACATCAATTGCGAGGGAATTTACAACATTAACCTACTAAACCCTAAGTCCTTACCAACCAAACAAAAGAAACCCTAGATCGGACACCGCATATTTGTTCAATTTTAAGCCCTCTCACCCTTATTATCCTAGCAAGTTGAATGTCCGTAGGCATGATGCTAACCCTCTGAGAGTGGATAGCACAAAGGTTGGTATCATCAAACAAACCAGCAAGGTAAGCCTCAGCAGCTTCCTGCAAAGTTGCCACAACACTACACTGGAACCTTAGATCAATTGCCAACCCTTGAGCAATTTCACTCACAAATCTTTGATGCATTTGAAAATACACTAATTTGGGAGGATTCTTGCCCAAGAAATGGAAAAGTGGAAGCTGTTAAGTCCCATAGAAATCAACAAAAGTACATTCCCTCAAATCAAATCACATCAGCTGGTTTTGAACATTACCCTGTTATCACATAGAAACACAAATGATTTTCTCAAGCCAAACTTACAAAAAGAAGAATTACAGGAGGGTAATAAGAAATTTCAAAAGGTTTACCAGATTTAAATTGATTAAAACCTTATTATCATCAATATATTCTACAATCTACAAGACCAAGGAAGAAGGAAGTAAAACTTTCCATGCTTCATCATTAGAGGATGTATTACAATAGTTTTAGCATCTACAAATAATGATAAAAAACTAGTTGTTTTCATTAAACATAAGTCAAAAGTAAAGATGCATTGTTACCCATAAAAAGATCGCCATATATTTGCTCGGTGGCATACCAGATGTATCCTAAAACCTAAAAGAAACTTTCTAGTGACACAAACATAAACCCCAGAAATATCAAGTTACCATTCAGTGTTTAACAACTTATGCAAATCTTATGCTTTCTAATCCTTACTAGAGAGACAAGGGCAAGCTACCACTTCTTAGATAGACCAAGCACATTTGATCCTGCTTTTTATCAAGCGTAGAAAAAAATACATCAACTAATCTAACATCATGAACAAACAAGAATTTTCATACAAAGTCAATACCTGCTTGAGATTCTATTTCTTCCTCATCAGAAAAATTCTAATTCAAACTTTTATCATCCACCATAGAACTGAAATATGAGGATGATTTTCAGATAATGTCATTTTATCATAGTAAAGTCAAATATTACAAATAATAATAATAATAATAATAATAAATAATGAGAATGTTATCTTTCATTTAATTTTGGAAAATTTCTTTTGTCATTTGCTTGGTCACTGTTTTGTGGACCGGACCGGACCGGCCGGTCCAACCGGGAACCGACCAGTTGACCGGTCCGGTTCAAGAGAAAAAACCGTTTTTGTAAAAAACCGGTGAGATTTTATTAAACCGGTGAGAACCGAC
>JAOXNR010000031.1:3092084-3113304 GCA_028571225.1 Parsonsia alboflavescens
GCTAAGAGGCTCTCTAATGCGTGCTCCAACCGTTACCGTAACGGAATTTTTGCTACAGTGCTCATGCAGCCAACCAAATGCCCGCTCCGGAGCGCACCTTAGCAAATCCGTATATATATATATATATATATATTATGTAACTATGGACTAAATATTCAATTATTATAAATGTTACTATATAACAAAATTGTTATACATTTGTCAATTTTACCTAAAAAAGATCCACTTAAATTTTGCTTCGGCTACATTTAAACAAGAATTGAAACTAACCATTTTCATTCATAAAGTTTGACAATAAAATCAATTACATCCTAGAGAAATTGACAAATATATTAGTGACTTTATTATTATTTTTTTTTTGAAACCTGAGGAGTGAAACGATGTCGTTTGGCATTTGTTTTGAAAAAAAAAAAAAAAACCAATTCCGTAGAGCATAGCGTCAGGGCAAGACCAACCACCGGAACTAGAAACGAGATCCAGAGCTCTCTTCCATCTCCATCTATCCTTCTATCTACATCAATCATAGGTGGGTCATACCCACGCAGCAAGAATTCCTACTTCTTTAGTGGCGCTAAGTGAGACTAGGAAGGAGGGTAGTATTTTGGAGCAAAAGTTGGATTCCAAAGGCCGGTTGTGGGCGGGGGTCAAAGCAGGACCGAGACCAAACGAGTGATGTTGCGAGTACCGGGAACTTTCTCCTAACCCTCGGTATCAGTATTGCTTTAGGGTTAGATAACCTGGGGTTCTGGGAGAGAAAGTAAGAACAGTTTTGGGTGGTGGCGACTGTGCACTCGCACAGTTTTTTCAGTCACTATTTCAAATAAACAAATTGTTGAACACAACAGCATTTCACTTACATCCTAAAAGATTTTTTTTATCTAATTATGTTATTCTTATACATTTTACGATCTTCAATTATGGGTATTCGTCTATTTGAACAGTTCCTTCATATTTCAATGAAAATATCCTTTAGTTAAGGGCTTATTCTTATGCTTTGGTTCCTTTTTCGAACTGCACGTACAAAATGCATTAGTGTATTGGTGTTTGCTTTTTCATTTATTTTCCCCTTTAAAGGGTAATGAAGCAAAGTTCGCATCAAACATCCCGACCACCCTTGAAATCAACCAACATGAAGAAAGGAAAGTTAGAGAAAAAAAAAAACTAGAGGATTCCATGGACTATTCAAAGTCATCAATATTTTATAAAAAAATATATATATCTTGTCTCTTTTTAAAGGATTTTTCTGAATGTATTTTTTATTTTTTGAATTAAGATATTATATTTTTAAAATAATATAATAAAATAAATATATATATACATAAGGATATAGTAGTCTTTCAATTTAAATATTATCCTATTCCATATCCATTCAAACTAACCAAACATAATCTCATCATAAATTCCAATAATTCTCATTTTTCTTATTCAATCCAACCAAACGAAGGAATAGGTTTTAAGAATTCCAATTTCATTCCCTAACTATTCCATTCCAATGAACCAAACACCATGTAAATGTTAACATGGGCAAAGGCCTTAATGGACTTATTAGTCAACCTACAAATCCTTTACATTTTAGCACCTTATAGCATTCACATAGAATTATTGGCATTTTTAGTACATTAACTATTTTGGTTATCTAACTTTGGTCCATAATATTTTATTTTGTCATCTTTGGCCATTCAAAAATTTCAATATAGTAACTTTGGTCAATATTATTTTATTTTATCTTTTTTGGTCATTAAAGTTTTTTTTTTTTTTTTTTTTGGCAAGTTTGATCATTTTCACCAAAAGCAAGTTTTAAACTATTTTTTAGTGGGAATGACAAGGGTATTTTTGGAAGTTCAAGTTCTTTTTCCCACACACTAACTGGTCATACCCGAACACTCTTTAATCTTACCATCGAATTCGAATTTTACCCTAAATCAAAATTACCCATACCACATAGCACACAACTTCACTAGTAAAAGATCATTCCTTCGCTGATTATTAGAGATGAGAACAAAGTGTTTCAAAAGGGTTCAAACTAGAAGAAGACTAGACGAAGATGCTTCGACTCTTGGGATGCTCGGATTGAATTATTTTGACAAATATGTCAACTAAGTTCATTGTCAACAATCTCTGTAAAATTTTTTGAAGAATAACTATAGGTTTTACAATTGAACTATATGAGTATTTTAGTATATAGAGTGGTTGAGAGCGAAATTGCTTAAGAGAGAAGAAAAAAAAAGATATTGCATGGTTTCATTTCTTGTATTTCTTTTTGTACATGAATAGACAGCAACAAAATGTAATGCAATGGATTAAACACAAGGATATTTTATTGAAGAGATATGTAATCAATCATTCCCATTGTGCTTTGGTATGATTTACATGTGCAAAGTTCTTGTACCTAAAATTTTCGTACTTTATCTGTTTACTTTGTGCATTAGGGGTGATTGGAGCATGTTGATCTTCTGTCATTTCAGTGATGATAATGCTAGTTCAAGCACGATGCTACTAGATTCACTACAATTTATGCTTCATAATCTTCAAAAAGAAACAAGAGGCAAGTTATGTTATATATCTTAGATTGTATAATTAAGCTTTTATTTCCCTATCACCAGTGTATGTGCATGTGCTTTATAGGTTTGCATTGGACATTTACAAAAAATTCAACAAGAAGGTGACTTTTGAATAAATTCATTTGATCCCATTATTGCATCCAAAAGCAAGAAGATTGTTAAGTTTTAGAGTTAATAAAAACTAAGTGATATGCCTAAAACATCAACCTAAATTGTTCATTTCAAAGCCTAGGTTCCCCAACAACAAGGAGGGGAGGACTGTGGGTGGTATACTCTGCTTTATGCCAAGAAGTTTGCAGGAAATGCACCTGAAGTTTTTAATGCTTTAGAGGGTTACCTTTACCCTGTAAGTTATTTACTTTTGAATCTCTATTAGAATGCGAATTTTAGGTTTTTTTAAAATTTTATTTTTCAACTTTTAATTATTGGCTTTTTTGTTTTTTGACCGTGGATGACTGAGAACTTGTTCGGATTGGAGGAATTTGAGAAATTTCATCAAGAACAGCTTTCAATTCACCGAAACCAAAGAATTGAGGGCCTCGAAGACCAAAGTGGTGGCATAATCAAATAGATGTGGAGTTGGACTTGATGGAAAATAAATAATAGACTGGTATGAAATTACATTTTGATTTGGAGGCTGTTGATGATGATCTTGGTGAGCGAAATAAAAGTGGGGGTTTGAACCTGGTGATGAGACTGTTCATGAGGGTGTTGACGATGATAATAAGGAGATTGTTGAGATTTTTTATGCCTTAGTTGAGAATATATGTTCTCAAATCGAGGATAAATATTTTGGTAATATTGATCAAACTAGTAAGGGGAATGAAATCAAAAGGGTTGAAGAGGATGTGGGCAATGAGTTAGTAGGTGAAGATTTTAATGTTATATGCATAGATACTGAAGATGGTACAGTACTTAATGAAAACTATGACAGCATGATGGGGTGTAATGAGAGCAAAGAATTGCAAGTGGAAGTTGAAAAACCAAAGCAAGAGGCTGCTATGACCAATGATGTTGATTGTGAGACAAAAGATGTGCCTGTTTAGATAGAAGATGTTGATGATGAGATAGATTCATCCTTGAGTGGCTCAGAATTTCATGACTCAGAGTAAAGGAAAAGAACAAATAAATGGGGTGGAATCAGGAGGCCTCACATGTGTGGTTTGGAACAAAAGGATATTACACACTTTGACAGTGATATGCCTCAGGATGTGTCACATAGCAATTCTGACATGGAAGAATCTGAGGAAGCTTATTTCAATTCATATTTCAGTTCAAGGGAGAATGAAGTAGGATCTTCAAAGGCAAGATACCCAAGATATAGGCTAGAAACTCAAGGAGTTGATCCTCAATTTGCAATTGGTATGCTTTTTAAAAGCAAGAAAGAGTTGAAATCAGCAATCCAAGCTCATGGTGTCAAGAGAGCTTGAGAAGTATTCTTTGCAAGGAATGATGCAACAAGGTTGAAAGCTATATGCAAGGGTCCTAATTGTTCATGCTGTGTATACGCATCAAGGATTGACAATTCCACCCCCTTCAAATTAGAATTTTGTAGCCTAAACATAGTTATAGAAGATCTTTGGATCACAAATTTGCTTTAGCAAAGTTCATAGCAAGGATATTCTTGGAAGATTTCAAGGCATCAAGGGGCATTGATATTCAAGAATTTCTAGCGAAAGGTTCATAGGGTATTGCATGTGAATGTGTCCAATTGGAAAGTTTATAGAACAATTAGAGAGGCAAAGGTATTGATTGAAGGCATCTACAAGGACCAATAGAAGCATCTTTGGGATTACTGTCAAGAGTTACAACGAAGCAATCCAAGGTCAACAGTCATTTGTGAATACAAAGAAAAAGAAGGGACGGAGAGAAACGTTTTAGCAGGTTCTATGTTGTTTTGGATCCATTAAGGAAGGGATTTAAGGCACGTTGTCATCATGTTTCGGGCTTGGCTAGAACTTTCCTAAAAGGATCTCATCAAGGAATTCTATCAATAGCAGTTGGGACTGATGCGAACAATGGAATCTACCCAATTGTTTATGCAATTGCTGAAAATAAGTCCAAGTTCACATGGACATGGTTTATTAGATTACTAATTAGAGATCTTGAAACTAAAGAACAGTAAGATTAGTGTATTATATCGGCAGATAATAGGTAAGTTGTTAAATAATGTATACTTCCTTCTTTTTTTTTTTTCATTTGTTACCTAATTTGTAATTCATCTTTTGTTTCAGCACTATACCTATTTGAATTGCTTTTAACATTGCCTTTTATGCAGGATAAGTGATTCTTCTTTTGATGGTCTAGTAATTCCCATGATACAGAGAGGCTGCTATTGAGTTTGGTTTTAGTGAAGGATTATGGTATAAATTTGATGATGATGCATACAAATGGCTTGCAAACAACAGAAATAGAAAGGTGGACTAGATCTCAATTGAGAATATGGACCAAATGTGACATGCTAATAAATAACCACAGTGAGATTTTCAACAAGTGCATTATGCAGCCTAGATCCAAACCTATTTTGGGACTGTTGGAAGGAATACGATCTTATCTGATGCTTAGACTCCAATCCAGAAGGAATTGGATTTCATCTCAAACGGAAAGAATCTGTCCATGGGTAAGAAAAGGATGGAGATCTTGAAAGAACAGACTGCAATTTCTCATGCATCATATGCTAGTAAAGATAAGTACAGGGTTAAGGAACTCACCAAAGGGGATTAGTTTGTAGTAGATCTTCAGGCAAGGACATGTTTCTATAGGAAAAGGTATCTCTCTGGAATCCCTCGCATACATGTCTTGGTTGCTTTATAACTTCTCATGGACACAAGCTTGAAGACTATGTGCACAATTGTTATAGTATTAACTCCCACAAACAAGCATATGAGTCATTATTGGGCCAACTAATGGATCCAATAATAGGCCTAAATCTTCCTTGGCACCATTGTTGCCTCCTGAAAAAATCAAACTTCCTGGGAGGCCCATGAAGAAGAGAAGACCAGAGGTAAGTCAGAGAGCACATAAAGCACAAAAGAATGAGGTAGCAAGCACAAGTGGTGTTGAAAAGATTTCAAAGGCAACAAATTCAAGTGGTATTGAACAAGTATCAAAAGTAGCAAGTACTAGTGTTCAAAATCTTACAAAGGAAGATTAAAAAATATCTAAATATAGAAAATGTGGCAATGCTAGGCATAACATTATTAAGTGTCCGGCTATGAAAGATAAAGTGTTTAAAATAGAGAAAGACAAAGAAGCTCATGTTGGAGATCAGCCTGAAGAAAATGGTGAAGGCCAAGTTGAGGAGGTAAACAGCAAGCAAAATTCCAACAAGTGCAGTAAATATGGTGTGTTAGGGCACAACAAAGGAACATGTAAAAGGGGAAAGGAGCTTGCAAGTTCAGACATGCATAGTGAAATGCCTACTGAAACAATGCCACAGCCACACCAGTTAACAGCTTTGGATAATGCTCCAATAGAACAAGACAAAATGAGTTAATCAAGATAGCTTTGGTAATGTTCTATATCTTATATTGGTATCATTTTCTTTTATTACATTAATTCCTAACCTAATTTTTTTTAAAAAAAATTCCAGCAGCAAAAGGGTGAACATGGTGCTTTGGACATTATTTTAAGTGCACATTAACCTGAACAAATTGAGAAATTGATTGATTCTTGTTTTAATGGTAATATCAATATTAAATCCCAGTTAAAATATATTAAGTGATACAAATTTTAATTAAAAATAAAAATTATATTTATTGTAGATAATAAATATTTATTAAAAATAGAACGTAACATGATAATTTTTAGTGTCTATAAAATTTAATGATTTATAGTTATTTATTATTTCTTTTAACATTTATTTGAAGTAAAAAAAAATTATTGTGAAATAATTAAATAAGTAAATCTATAGTTTAACTGAATGATGAACAAAAATATATTTGATGATTTGTATTGAAATTTTAACTAATTTGACCTTATTGTGTGATTAAAAAGTTTTATGTGAAAGATTTGTATTAACATACAAGTTCAATGAATTAATAGGGTGAGTACGACAAGTTAAGGACATAATAGGGAGAAATAAAACTTTACGGGCTCAATAGGGTTGTTATGACAAGATAAGGGGTTTAATAATACATTAAGCCAATTGAATATTGAGATGAATAAAGCATATTGAACTTCTGTTTATATGCTCTCTTCTGCAAATCTTCAACATGCTCGTTTATGTCATATTAATAGCAGTTATATGGGAATCATTAGTAACTTAGGACTAGTCACAATGATTAAAAAGATTTTCAAACATGTGAAGCTTGCAGCAAAGCAAAAATTACAAAATGACCTCATTTTGATGTCATAACCAAATTTTTAGAATTGATCCATACTGATGTTTGTGAACTTGGAGGAATCGGTATTTTGTTACTTGTATCCCTAAATATACTTATGTTTATACTTATGTTTATTACTTATGTTTATTTAATGAAATATAAAATTGATGTGTTTGAGAAGTTTAAAGAATATCTCCATGAAGTAGAAAATTAATTCATTAAGAAAATAAAAAGATTAAGAAGTGATAGTTCATTTGTACATATTTAAGCTAAGTTTTATGTCCTTTTTATGTCATTATTTTACTTAACTTAGCTTAACTATGCCGTTTTAGATATATTTTACTTCCACATGCTTGATTTTTTAATATAGGGATGTTTGGTTGAAAAATGCTCAGGAAATTATCAAGTTGGCAAAAGATTTTTCTAAAAAGGGGACCGTGGCAAGTTGATGTGAAGCAATAGGGGCTCCAGCGAGCCATTCGAATCCCAGAGGCAGCACTAGACTGCACATCCAGGACAGCTCGCTAGATAGTGCACCGGATGTCTGTTGGAATCTGGCCAAACTTTTGAAGACTTCATCCAGTGCCAAACAGACCTGAACAAGTGGCAAAATTTCTTATTTTTATTAGATTTTTTATTATTTTCTTTACTACTTCTTTTTGTAATAGGTTTCTATTTTTTTATTAGACTTATTTTAGGTTATTACTTATTTATAAGGAATCTCTACTCCTATAAATCAAGTGTTTTTCATAGTTTTAGATAAACAACTCAAGATTGATTTCTTGAAGATTTCTGAAGACAAAGTGTAAATTTCTCTTTCTCTTTTCTTTTGTATTCTTTGATTTATTAGTCATGTCTTGGGAGCAATTCTCTTTTGTTAACAAGAACAGGAAGTAGGTTACTTTGATATGGGATTATGAGATTTAGTTTGTTTTTCTTATAAAGATTTGATCTTTATTATTAAGTATTTTATGCAATTCTTGTTTTCATCTTATTCATTGTGTTATTAATTTAACCTGATCACCTAGATTGATTTGCATTATTATCTTGCTAGAATTTAAATATTATTGCTAAGATTGATAAATCCACAAAGTGACAACTATTATTTAAATTTGGTTTGGTTAACCACTTTATTTGACAATAGAGAATTGTATGAATCAAATTGCATGAATTAAAGCTACTTTTTTTTTTATGTAATTTGATATTAGTAATGCCTTCATGTTTTATGCAATTTAATTGATTAAATTTATTGTTCGCTATGACATAGATTTAATTGATTAAATTAGGGATTTAATTTCTCGTTACGAGAAGTAGATCTATTTTAAGGATAGGAATTTGAGGGCTAAGACAATTTTGAAAATCAACTACTTAATTGTGTTATTTGATGTATGATTGACCTCATAGCAATTGACCTACGGATTGTTTCTTGTTAACTGTTTTCTCATCTATATTCTTCTTTAAAATTAACTTTTATGTCTTTGTTTTATTTTACAAAACTTTCAAAAGTCCCCCCTTTGTTACTTATTGATGGTTTTTATTAAACTTGAGTTCAATTCTCTATGAATTCGACCCTATTTACCTTAATTGCATAGTTTTGGTAGATAGGATTAATTTGTTTGTGTTATGAAGCACTTTCTATAGAGATCGAATGGAACAACCACACTCTCAAGCCTAACGGCACTATACTCCAGTAGGTATGTTAGGTTTCTTTTATGATACCGAACTTAACTTGATTGGGGGAAGAATGGCTAAGTTGGGGTCTTGTACAAACACAAAAGAAATTCTGGAACTCAAAACTACAAAATCATAGTTTTCTATATAACCAGAGAAAAATAGTCAATTACTTCGAGTTCTGAAATATGTCCTTAACATGATTCCCAAATATAAACATGAAGCAGGTGTCTAATATATATAATCCATCTAGAAATATAACTACATTCATAATCAAGAGAGTCCACTAGATGTTCTATTCTACTTCATTCTATTTTTCAAAGAAAAGAAAAAAAAAATAGAGAGAGAAAAAAAAAGAAAAAAGAAGTATATCTAAATTCCATCGTGATTGTGGACATATAGATTATCTACAGATTTCCTGGTTCCTCCTCATAGTCTGTAAAAGAAAGAAATCAATGCACTTACGTGAGCTAAAAGATCAATGAGTAATCCCTGCCATGCCAAAGGATAATACAAATACCAACTACAAATTCAGAGTGGAAAAACAAGAGCTCAAAGCTACAAATCATTCTGGAAGAAAACAAGTAATTCTCATCAATTAAGAAAAAATCTAGACAATTCAAGCATTTCAACATTTTCAGCCACCTTCCTTATTTCATCGTTGCATGATCATGACTAACCATCGTCAACCCCTTAATTAAAATTGGTATGATTATTCCTCGAGTACCATTGAGGTCAACCAAAGAACCCTTCAAGCGTTTGAACCTCCCAACACGTCTTGAGAAGGAACTCCTATTTATAGTTAATCGGTCCATATCCAAGGATCTATCAGCCTTGTGCTATTTCCCCAATTAACTTTCTGACTAGTAAACAAATTCAATAATTCTAGGCTACTACTTTCATATTATCCACATGTAAGTTTTCTAATAAGACTGGCCAATCTTATTTGGCCCTCACACTCATCCTAATAGATTTCATAACTTTGAACTTCCTTAATTCAAAGTAATCCCGGACATGATCTGATTTCATTTCAAATTCTCCCATGGAGTCACTAAATTCAAAAGTATGGAATAAATCCTTTTTGATTGAGTGCTTTTCCAAAAGTGAGTTTGAAATTTTGAAATAGGACTAGAAAGCCTATATAATGTTTGAAAGTTTCAACTCGAAAATGGAGAAAAATATAATAAAAAATTCCGTGGAGTTAGATTTATATCCTTAAAATCCTTCCTTTTAAGAAAAGGTTTCACAATGATTCGAAAGGACTTTGTTCTAAATCGAGATTATTTCAAAAGTTAGAGGAGCTTAAGTTGGGGATTTAAATTCATCCCTTTAAGGGATTTATAAAATCATTGAAAATGTTTTGCACAAGATCCTTATAGATATAAAGATAATTTAGGATAAACTGAAGGTTTCAAGTTAATTAAGTAGGAAATTGGATTTCATGGAAATTAGTTCCTAAAATTTAAAGTTTACTTATAAATAGTCCTTAGGAATGCATATGCCTACATATACATATACAAAAGCTCCGAGAATTTAACTTTAAAGATATATACAAAATAGAATTAGAGTTATCTCTGAATATACTTATGTCTCAAAGACTTATTAGAACCATAATTTATAATAAAATTCTAAATTTAGGAGGGATTTAAAATTTGGACAGCTTTGGTCCTTTACTTAAAATTTGATACTTTTAATCCAAATGAAGAAATTCATAGTTATAGCTATACTGATCATATTTCCCAAAGCTCGATCAAGGTTCCAAAATCCTTAAATTCATATTTGCAATATAAAAAATGAGGCATTTATATAAACTCTAATTAAAATCATAAAAGCAATTCATGGATCACAAAAATAGATAGGTTTTAACAGCATAGTTAACATGAGCTTCTTATATAACATCATGGCATAAATTTAATCAAGGTTCATACCAAATTTAAACTCCATTCCAGACATAAAACCAAACTGCCCTCCTCCATTTTACAGGGAATTGCATTCAACAAACTCCACAATTCATCAAACAAACTCCTTTTTAACAATTCAAACTCATCCTCCTTAATCAACAAAACAAAATTGAGCTTAAATAAAATTTGCATTATACTCTAACATGGAAGAGTAAGTCACTAACATGAGGAAGTTAATCAATGTATTAGAAGATGGAATGAAGCTAGAAGGAAAGACCTTAGACTGCTTTGCACCAAAATGCTTCACAATTCTCTTTCTTCTCCACAAAGACTTCTTTCAGCAAGCCTTAGTCCCTTCTCTGTTTTTCTCTGTTTTGGGACTGAAATGAAATGATCTTTTGGTCTATAAATGGGAAAGGTATAGGTGGGAAATTGGGATTGCATGAAGGTTAGAAGTGTAGGCTTGAAATCCTTTCTTCCCTCTTGAATTCCTCTCTCTCTCTCGAATAGCTTTCTTCTCCTTTGTTTTTGCAGCTGCTATATGACTTCTTTTAGTCATGTTCAAGCTAGGACAATGAGGGAATGTGGTGTTGGTTTTGGTGTTAGAGTGAGTGTTATGATATTTGTTGCTTTATGGTGAAGATTGGTATCAAGTCTTGCAAGTCATGACACATCTTTCTTTCTCAGTTTTTATTTTTTTTATATATAACGCAAGGGGAAAAAAATGGAAATGGCAGATTTTTGAAGCCCAAGGATCTCTGCCATTGAGGTGTTCATATATAAATATATATATATATATATATATATATATATATATATATATTTATAGAGAGAGAGAGAGAGAGAAGATTAGGTGGGTTGGTTGTAAAATTGTAATGCATGGTATTTCGTGAAACTGGCACTGACTTTGGACTGAATTTTTCAAGTAATTCCTCCAGTAAGTTTCAAAATATAATTAACCCACATTATTTTCCTAAGAAAGAGCCTTCCATTGATATAAATTTTGGTCTAATCGGATAAGAATTGATCACTCAAATTGATATCTTACGATTAGGGACCAAACTGTCCAAAATCCTTTAACACGAATTTCTAACCAAAAATCCAAATCTTACTTAATTAAATTATTCCTTGAGGTAATTAAATTACATATATCATAAATAAAAAAAAATTTTAAAAAAACAAATCATGCAAGAATAAAATACTCCATTTTCGTTGATTTGCAAAGTTATATGGAGTATTATGGCCTTATGGGTTTCGAGATGCTACATCAAAATATGATATTACTGAGTATAATTCTTTTGTAATATCATTGAGAATAATTCATGAAGTTACTCAACCATTTTCTCCTACATCTAATGGTGTAGCTGAGAGGAAAAATAGAACATTAGTTGAGTTAACTAAGGTTATGATTATTGAATCTTATACACCCTCAAATCTTTGGGGTGAAGCCACCTTTGAAATGTGGAAAGGTTAAGCCAAATTTGGGATATCTTAGAGTTTTGGATTGTTTCTTATGTTAGGTTAACTGATCCCAAAATTCCTAAATTGGATGTGATAGTCAACACTTTTTTTTTTTTTTTTTTGTTATACTTTCAATAGTACAGCCTATAAATTTTTAAATCTTAAAAATAATGTGATTATTGAGTCAAGTTGCAATTTTTCATAAAGAAAAAACTCCTTTTAATTTTTAAAATAGTAGATGTCGAAGAAACGAGAAAAATACTTTATCTCTACTTAGCTCTTCTATTTCAGTTTTGTGGGGGCAAATAATGATGATTTTCTACTTAGAAGAAGTAAAAGAGTTAGAGTAAAAAAGGATGTTGGTCCTGATTTGATGTTTTTAATATTGAAAATAGCCCTCTTACTTTAAAAGAAGCTTTGACATCACCATATGTACAGACGATGTAAATGAGAAGATGGAATCACTAGTTTCTAATAAAACTTGGAAATTAGCTGATTAACCACTGGGTTGTAAAACAATTGGTTGTAAATAGTTCCTCAAAACAAGTTAAAACCAAATGGTCCTATTAAAAAATATAAGGCAAGACTAGTTTCTAAACTTTTTAAGCTGTTGGAAGGTTTTGAAATCTTTTGATACTTATTCACTTGTTACTAGAATAACATCCATAAGATTTTTGATTGGAATTCCTATAATTTTTTATTTACAAATTCATCAGATGGATGTTAAAGCTGTTTTTTAAATGGGGAGCTAATGAAGAAATTTATATGAAACAACTCGGAGGTTTTATGGAAGTTGGCCATTGAAAACAAAGTGTGTAAATTGACTAAATCCCTATATGGCTTAAAGCAAGCACCTAAGCAGTGACATGAGAAATTTGATTCTTACATAAATAAGAATGACTATAAATCAAATGAGAGTGATAAATGCATCTATTTCAAATCTTGAAATAATTCACGTACCATAATTTGCCTCTATGTTGATGATTCTCTACCTTTTGGCTCTAATTTGAATGTGATTAAAGAGATAAAAGCTATGCCTAGTAATCACTTTGATAGAAAAGATTGCAAATTTTACTTTGGGTATGAAAGTTAATCTAACATGTGATGGTTTTTTTTTTTCTTAACCAGTCCTAATACATCGAGAAAATATAATTTTCTTGATTGCAAACATATGTCAATCCCTTTTGGTCCAAGTATTCACTTATTTGTTGTTAAAAGTGATGATAATGTGACCAATCAAAAGGAATATGGTAGCCTAATTGGAAGCTTAAGGTATGCAACTGATTGCACAAGATCTGACATTGCTTATGTAGAGGATGTACTTAGCAAGTATACAATCAATCAAGGTATAGAAAATGGTGGTGATCCAACTCCGAAGATTCCTTTCGGCAATATCATTAGGTCAAGAGCTACAAAGTTAAGGCAAGTATTGGTGTAATTTGTTCAAGGAAAAGAAGGTTTACTCGACTTTGAAACCAACATTGAAAAGATAACACTTGAAAAGGAAAAACATTACAAATCTTGGAATAATTCGCGTGCCATAATTTGCCTCTATGTTGATGATTCGCTACCTTTAGGCTCTAATTTGAATGTGATCAAAGAGATAAAAGCTATGCCTAGTAATCACTTTGATAGAAAAGATTGCAAATTTTACTTTGGGTATGAAAGTTAATCTAACATGTGATGGTTTTTTTTTTTCTTAACCAGTCCTAATACATCGAGAAAATATAATTTTCTTGATTGCAAACATATGTCAATCCCTTTTGGTCCAAGTATTCACTTATTTGTTGTTAAAAGTGATGATAATGTGACCAATCAAAAGGAATATGGTAGCCTAATTGGAAGCTTAAGGTATGCGACTGATTGCGGAAGATCTGACATTACTTATGTAGAGGGTGTACTTAGCAGGTATACAATCAATCAAGGTATAGAAAATGGTGGTGATCCAACTCTAAAGATTCCTTTTGACCCTATCATTAGGTCAAGAGCTTCAAAGTTGAGGCAAGCATTGGTATAATTTGTTCAAGTAAAAGAAGGTTTACTCGACTTTGAAACCAACATTGAAAAGATAACACTTGATAAGGAAAAACAACCAATGAAGGATTTCAACTTATGGATGATTCAAGGATTTGAAGATGATGTTGAGAAGTGTCCAAATGAAGAACAAGCCCTTGGGAGCTTTAGAAATGATGAGGGAAGGCATAGGGATGATTTGGCGCTATGGAACAAAGTTGGAAAGGTGCAAAACCTATTTGGCTCGGAGATGGCATGACACTGCACCAGATGGCTCGACAAGCACACCATTCAATGCTCTACAGTGTTCAGCCAACATCAAATCAATGCAAAGGATAGCTATTGGAATTTCTAGTAACCATCCGGCTTGCAATCCAAAGCCAGATGGTGTTTGCCCCTTTTCGATAATGGGATCTTTTTGGACGATTTCTTGATTTTTCCTAGCTTTCTTTTGGTCATTTGACTTGTTTATTATGGGTCTTAAAGTCCTTGAACTATTGTTAGGGCTTCTTATCATCATGACTATAAATAGTCTTCTATTTGTATTTTGAAAAAACAACATATTCACAAACAACTTATTTCAAATTGAGAGAATCCTTATGGATGAAACTCATCTTTCTTGAGTGTTCTTATAAAAACTCTTTTAGGGTACTTAGTTTAACTCTTGTGTTCTTCAATACTTGGCTACGGTAATTGAATTGAATTGATGAAATTCAAACAAATTGATCATATTGGAAGACAATCATGGTTAACGGTATCTAGCTTGAACCTCTTGCATGAAGCCTTTGGTTTATCTCAATTTGGGTGTGTCTTTAGGTTGAATTTGAATGAAGAATCCATTTCAATTTTGAGATCACATCATCTTTTTGGTATCAGAGTTTAAGTTTTTCATCAAGAGGTTCGCCTATCTTTAATTGCTTTCTTGTTTAAGGTTAAGATCATATTGTTTCTGTGAAATCCTATGATCTTATATGATTTTGTGCTTGTTCTTTTACATTAATCTTAGTTCTTCTTCTTGTGAACCATTGTGAATTGTGTCCAAGACAAAGGTCAAGGCCAATTCAATTTGTTTGGTGTGTCTGTGGGTTGAATTTCAATGAAGAATCCATTTCAATTTTGAGATCGCCTCATCTTTTCGATATCAGAGTTTAAGTTTTTCATCAAGAAGTTCGCCCATCTTTAATTGCTTTCTTATTTAAGTGTTAGGATCATGTTGTTCTATAAAATCCTATGAATTTATGTGATTTTGTGTTTGTTCCTTTACATTAATCTTAGGTCTTCTTCTTGTGCTCCGTTGTGAATTGTGAGAATTGTGTCCAAGACCAAAAATCAAGGCCAATTCAATTTGTTTGGTGTTTCTTCTTCATCCCATCTCCACAATAAAAAAAAATTCAATAATAATAATAATAAAGATATCAAAGATATCAAAATTGCAGAAAATTGAAAAGAAAATTCGAAATTCTCATGATCACGCTTGTGAAAGTTGATCAAATTGATGAGTATAGATTGAATTGTGATCTATTGAATTGAATTACCTACTTTTCAACTTCAAAATTTGTTGTTGGGACACTTGATCACATTGAAATTAATTGAAATTTGGTTCACAACTCTTTGACCTCAAGGTGTTCTCTAATTTTCTTGAATTCGAAGTGTTTGATCATTTGTTTCGTGTTCATTGACCACCTTCTTTGAAATTCTTAACTCTTTGCATCTTCTATGCTGGAAACATGGACAATGTGCTTTGAATTTTTTATGTTTGATTTAATCACCTTTGTTGAGTAATTGTCTACTCTTGGAGTTACATTCAGAAGTTGAAGAATAGTAAGAGTGAAAAAAGGTGAACAGGGGTGATCACATTAGAACAAGACAAAGCCATTTCTAAATGTGCTACATGAGTGCTCGAGACGACATACATATTTCCCCTGTTTTTGTGTCTTTAAATTGTAGGTACAACCATGCCAAGAAGGAGCTCTTCTTCATCTATTGCATCCAATATAATTGAGTATAATGCTATATGTCTTCTCTTAGGGATATGATGCAACAATTTTCACAAGATGTGAGATGAATAAGACAAGATATGGGATCAATGAGAGAAGATCTTGATACAAGGATTAATAGAGTTGAACAAAGGGTGAATGCTTTTGAAACACCTCCCGCTCAAGTATTGAGAAACTCATTTCAACAAGGAGGTATAGGAAGGGAAGGACAAATACCAAGAGGCCAACCAAGGGAAAAGGTACTCCAAGATCATTTTGAGGAAGTCCTCAATGGAGGGAAGAGTTTTGGGACCAACAAGATGAGGGAGTATCATGAACCAAGAAGAAGGGATGTTAGCTTGGGATCCCACCATTCAAAGGAGATCATGATCTAGAAGCCCATCTTACTTGGGAGAGCAAAGTGGAGCATATGTTTGATTGCTATGATTATTCGGAGGCAAAGAAGAAGAAGCTAGCTATTGTCAAATTTTCAGATTATACACTTACGTGGTTGGAACAATTGCTGATCACCAAGAGAAGGACACAAGAACCACCCATAGCAACATGGAATGAGCTCAAAGAAGTCGTGAGGGATAGATTTGTTGCATCCTACTACCATAGAAAACTCTATCAAAAGATTCAAGCTCTACATCAAGACTCTAAATGTGTAGATGAGTACTGTAAGGAGATGGAAGTAGCCATGATGAGGGTCAACATTATGGAGGATGAAGCAGCCACCATTGCAAGATTTCTTTATGGCTTAAATAGGGAGATAGCGAATAAAGTTTAGATATGCCAATTTCACAATCTCCAAAATGTGGTGAACATAGGCATAAAGATTGAGAAACAATTGAAGCACAAGAGGAGTTCAAGTGGGAAACCTTAAAGCTCACATGGGTATGGAAATTTATCAACCAAGCCTTCGACTACCGAGCCTAAGAAGGAAGGAGTGGAGCCTAAATATCCACCCAAAGAGGAAGGATTCAAGCCTAAATTTCAAGAGAACAAGGGGCCACAAGGAGAAAAAGGGACAGGTCAATTACCACTTTTAAAGGCTAGGGATGTTAGATGCCACAATTGTCAAGGCTTTGGACACTATGCCAACTAATGTCCTACAAGAGAAACATCATTTTAAACAATAGGGACATGGTGGAGTCAGCTAATGGAGATGAAAAAGAAGGAATTTTGAGGGGCATGGAGATGAATTCAATCCTAATGAAGGTGATTGTGAATAAATGTACATGATTAGAAAAGGATTTGCAAAGGGAGAATTTATTCCATTCAAGATGCTTGATACAAGGACAATGGTGTAGTATCATTGTGGATGGTGGAAGTTGTGTAAACATTGCAAGTGCCTACTTGGTGGAGAAGATAAAGTTACCTTGCCTAGATCCAAAGCCATATAAGCTTCAATGGTTAAATGATAGTGGTGAAGTCAAGGTTGGAAAACAAGTGAGGATCTCATTCTCTATGAGCAAGTATCATGATGAGGTGTTATGTGATGTAGTGCCCATGCAAACTACACACTTGTTATTTGAAGGCCATGGCAATATGATGGGAAGGTGATCTATGATGGCCACAAGAACAAACATTCCTTGGAGTTTGAAGGAAGGAAGATACACTTGAGTCCCTTAAAGCCTCATGAAGCCTATATAAACTAAAAGAAAATTCTTGAGAGGATGAAAGAATTCTATGAGGAGAAAAACAAGAGAGAAAATGAGGGAAAAACAAGAGAGAATGAGAGGGGGAGAGATGAGAAAGAGGGAAGCAAGAAAGAAAAAGAGAGTGAAAAAAACAAGTGTGAAGAAGAAAATAAGAGTGAAAGAAAGTGAGTTTTTATGTAAAAGAAAGAGTTAAAGAGTGCATGTGTGGGCTTCAAGCCAATGGTCTTACTTATATATAAACATTCTTTGCATTCTACTTCTTTTGATGATGACATTAACTCTTCTCTTCCTGGTGATGTTTGTTATCTTTTGAATGAATTTGAGGATGTGTTTCCGGAAGAGCTCCCTCAAGCATTGCCACCATTGAGAGGGATTGAGCATCAAAAAAACTACCGGGAGCAATATTACCTAACAGGGTTGCCAATAGAACCAATCCGGAGGAAACCAAGGAAATTTAAAAATAAGTGGAGGAGCTTTTTTTCGAAGGCTTTGTGAGGGAAAGCATGAGCCATTGTGCGGTACTCGTTCTTCTTGTACCCAAGAAGGATGGAAGTTAGAGGATGTGTGTTGATTGTCATTCAATCAACAAAATCAAGGTAAATTATTGCTTTCAAATCCCTAGATCAGATGATATGCTTGATGAATTAAGTGGGAGCTTATGCTTTTCTAAGATTGAATTGAAAAGTGGTTATCAGCAAATTCATATGAAAGGAGGGGATGAGTAGAAAGTCGCTTTTAAGACAATACATGGCTTATATGAGTGGCATGTTACGCCTTTTGGACTCACAAATGCACCTAGCATTGTCATGAGATTGATGAGCCATGTTCTTAGATATTGTATAGGTAAATTTGTGGTAGTCTACTTTGATGACATCTTGGTATATAGTAAAGTTATGGAAGAGCATGTTGACCGTCTGAAGGTTGTCTTTAGCATTCTTAGAAATGAACAAGTTTATGTCAATTTAAAGAAATGCTCATTTTGTTTGCCACATGTTTCATTTCTTGGTTATACTGTATCTCTTGTAGGCATCCATGTTGATGAGGAAAAGGAAGGACCATCAAAGATTGGACAATACCTAAAAGTGTAAGTGAGGTAAGATGTTTTCGTGGTCTTGTTTCATTTTATAGGAGGTTTGTGCCTAACTTTAATACCATAGCAGCCATTATAACCTAAATTATCAAGGCAAAAGTAAAGTTTAGATGGGAAGTAAGCAAGAGAGTCCTTTCCAAATGCTTAAAACCAAACTTGCAAGTGCTCCTATCTTATTTTTACCTGATTTTTCAAAGGTTTTTGAAATTGAGTCATTGAGGGTTGGGATTGGTGCCGTTTTAATGCAAGAAAAGAAACTCCTTACCTACTTCATTTAGAAACTTCATGGTGCTACTTTGAATTACTTTACATATGACAAAGAACTATTTATATGGTTAGGGCATTGGAGCATTGGCAATACTACTCATGGCCAAGGGAATTTGTTATCCATTCCAATCATGAGTAACTCAAGTACTTGAAGGGGCAATCAAAGCTAAGCAAACAACATGCAAGGTGGGTAGAGTTCATAGAGATATTCCAATACATTAACCAATACAAGCAAGGTAAAGAAAATTTTGTAGCGGATGCTCTATCAAGATGGTACACCTTACTTTTCTTGATGCCAAGTTGCCTGGATTTGAGTTCATTAAAGAGTTATATGGTGAGGATCATTATTTCAAACATGTCCTTATTGCTTGTGGTCCTTATTGCTTGTGGAAAAGGAGCATGTGATAAGCATTACTTGCATGATGACTTTCTATTTAGAGAAGATAAATTGTGTGTGCTTAAGTGTTTGTTGAGAAGATTGCTTGTCATTGAGAGTCAATAGGGTGGCTTAATGGGTCATTTTGGCATTTTCAAAACTTTAGATACACTTAAAGATCCTTTTTATTGGCCTCACATAAAGAGGGATGTTATTAAAGTGTGTGAATCGTGCATATGTATAAGAAAGTTAAGTCTAACATTAAACCACATGGTCTTTACATGCCATTGCCTATTCCTCATGCACCTTGGGAACACATTTCTATGGATTTTTTGCTTGGCTTACCAAAGGTCTAGGAGGTGTGAGGATTCAATTCTTGTGATTGTTGATATATTTTTTAAAACGGCACACTTTATTGCTTGCTCCAAAGTTGATGATGCTCATAATGTTGCAAACTTATTTTTCAAAGATGTGTTTAGATTGCATGAAATTCCAAGAACTATTATTGGTGATAGGAATACCAAATTCTTGAACTATTTTGGGAAGGTCCTTTGGGGGTTGTTAGGAACTAAATTGTGTTTTTCTATTACTTGTCACCCTCAAACGTATGGCCAAACGAAGGTTGTGAATAGAATTTTGGGAACCTTGTTGAGAGACAGAATCAAAGGTCTTGGGAAGAATGTTTACCTTTCATTGAATTTGTTCATAATAAATGTGAGCATTCTTCTACTCATTATTTTCCATTTGAATTGGTTTATGGTTATAATCCTGTGACACCTCTAGATTTAGCCTCTCTACCTTTGAATGAAGTTGATAGTTTAGATGGCAAGAGGAAAGCGGAACTGGTTAAGCAAATGCATGCCAAAGCAAAGGAGAACATTCAATTGCAAAATGAAAGATATGCCAAACAACTCAATAGAGGTAGAAAGGAAATGAAATTTCATGTTGGTGATTGGGTATGGATACATTTGAGAAAGGAGAGATTTCCTTAATCTAGAATAACAAAGCTTGAGCCAAAAGGAGATGGACCATTTTAAATCATAGAGAAGATCGATGATAATGCTTACAAAGTGGATCTTCAAGATAAGTATAATCTGAGTTCAACATTCAAGATTAGTGATCTTTCCCCTTTTGATGTTGATGAAGTTGATTCGAGGATGAATCCTTTTGAGGTGAGGGGGAATGATGGTGATCTAACTCCAAAGATCACTTCCGACCCTATCACTAGGTCAAGAGCTTCAAAGTTGAGGCAACCATTGGTGCAATTGATTAAAGGAATATAAGGTTTGCTTAACTTTGATGCCAACCTTGAAAATATGACACTTTATAATGAAGAACAACCAAGGAAGGATTTCAACTTATTGATGATTCAAGGCTTTGAAGATGATGTTGAAAAGTGTCCAAATGAAGAAAAAGCCCTTGGGAGCCTTAGAAATGATGAGGGAAGGCCTAGGGATGATTTTGGTGCTATGCAACAAAGTTGTCAAGGTGCAAAACCAGTTTGGCAAAGAGATGGCACGAGACTGCCTTGGATGGTACGACAAGCACACCATCCGACTTTCTACAGTGTTTAGCTGACGTTAGACCAACACACCAGACAGCTGCTGAAATTTCTAGTTGCCTTTTAGCTTGCGATCCGATGCCATTCTAGTCCCAACTGATGTTGAATGATGTCTGTCCCTGTTCAATAATGTGATATTTTTGGAGGATTTCTTAACTTTTCCTAGCTTTCTTTCAGTCATTTGACTTGTTTATTATGGGTCTTAATGTCCTTTAACTATTATTAGAGCTTCTTATCATCAAGACTATAAATAGTCTTCTATTTGTATTTTGAAAGACAACTTATTTTAAATTGAGAGAGTACTTATGGATCAAACTATCTTTCTTGAGTGTTCTTCTAAAAACTCTTCTAGGG
>JAOXNR010000031.1:3125255-3139222 GCA_028571225.1 Parsonsia alboflavescens
GGCTGCTCTGATTATTGGTTAAAATTTTAAAAAATAGCTTTAGCCCCTGACTCGTTTAGGCCAATTAGACCCTTTCTTCCCTTATAAGTCAGTTTTACTTACAACCATTGTCTCTTTGGACAAAATCCAGTGATTGAGGGAAGTGATCAGTGACTTATTAATATTTAGAAAAAGTCATGAGTTTGACTTTTTGTCATGAAGCATCACATTGAAAAAATCTTGGACATCAATTCAATACAAATAGGAGCAAAATTAATTCAAAATTTAATATATGTTTTTAAATACTTCATCCATTATTAAATATAAATTATTTGAATTTTTTTATATTTTAAATTTTTTTATCATTTATTATAAATTATTAATTAATAAGATATTTACGGTGCATTTTTTCTATATTATTTTTTTAATGATATACTCATAAAACAGCAACTATCTTATATTTAGCAATAATTCATCGTTTATACTTCAATAAAATTATAAATGTACTTTTTGTTTCTTTTTATAAAAAAAAAACAACTAATAATTACGTTCCTATAAGTTTTTATAAAAATAATTTATTACTTACAATAGATATAATTTTAGTTTTAATTAAAAACATTGATATAGATATTAAGTAAACATTTCTCACAAGCCTATGGATAAAAGCTCAAACATTAGCTGAATTAAAATCTTTACACTTTTTAAATCTCTAATATAAACAATTAATCAAAGATGAAAAATAAGAAATAATTACTTGATTTATTTACAACAATTAACAAGTAAATTAAAACAATTTAATTGATCAGTATTTCAGACCAAATTCAATATTAAAAACTGTTTACACAGTATTTTTCCCAGGCATTCAAAAAAAAAAAAAAAAAACAAAAAGACATAAATCCTGAAACTATGGCACTTCTCTGTGTCCTAAGCTGATTTGTTAACATAATCTAAGGAGGAAATCATTATTTACAACAAAAATACTCTCTAATCTCAGCATCCAAATCCTTCATTCTCAGAAAATGTCTGTGCATAACGCAGACCATGAAGAGCACCTGTAGATTGATCGATTGCACAATGCACAGAAAAACTTCTCTGCTACAATAGGAAGCTGGATATACCCAAATTACAAGCAAAATGGATATATTTTTCCTTAATTTTAGCACAATTCTACATGCTTAATGTTGTTTATCTCGTGATCCTGTTGGACACCATGGAACACTTCATAATCATCAAATCCTGTGTGTTTTTTCGACAAAGTTAGGGGGAGAAGCAAGATATATTTGTACAAGAAAGAATCATTTTTACCTGCACCTAAGGCTTCGAAATCATCTATTTCAGAACCCACATCCATTATGGCACCCACAGGTGGTGCGACTGTGGTCCAATCTGAAATACTTCGGTCATCTGCATGAGATGATCCTTTCTTTGTGATCCAATCTTCAACCACGCGGGGGTTTGTATACACGACGGGATCCACGGGTTCCTGAGCTCTCTCCTTTTGACTCCTGTAAGGATAAATTTGGTTAGTATACAAGAAGGGATCCACAGGTTCCTGAGCTTTCTGCTTTTGGCTCCTGTGAGGATAAATTTAGACAATAATAGATTATCGTGTTATTATTGGTCTTTGTTCTGAATTTTAGTCTCTCCATATACTAATCGAACTAATAGCAAAAATTTGTATCTACCTTTCCCTTAACCACCAATTGTACTGCACAAAAACAAGGTCACTGAGTCTCTGATATTCCAAATTATTTTTGGCATCGTGCATCTGTTCGAGGGGGATATGGTGGGGCCTCTGGCTTAATGAATTGCAAGTTTGACTAAGAACACGGACTGCCAATCGAGCCAAATTTGGGCAAGCTGCTCCATATGTTGACCACCACTCAGCTGCAACGATCAAATTTGATAAAGAAAATGGGGACTGTGAATGTGAGATCACAAAACGATAGTCTAACGAAACCATAAACAGATTTGAGCATTGTTTACAGTATGGAAAGCTGATAACTAGGCTACTCATTAATGAAACATATGGGTGCATTTGGACAAAGGTCCAGTTTTTTAACCTCAACTTTTTAATTTTGAAAATTTAAAAATTTATATGGATGATTTTTTTCTGTAGAAAAATTTTCAATTACTCCCATTTTTATCTTCTTAAAAAGACTCCTAAAACTTTCTCACTCTCCATCAAAAAAAGAAAAAGAAAAAGGATTATTCCTCCTAAACCAAATCTGCAATTCCTATGCTTTCCTATTTCCAGTAAAGAGAAACTGATAGGATCCCACAAAGAACAACAGACAAAGGGGTTGACTAACAGTCTTGCAAACTCCAAAACCAAAAAGAAAATCAAAATCATCACCACAAGTGCATAACATTCATATTCTTTCCCCCAATACACGATTTCTCCTTCTTGTCTTCTTTCTTCCTTCTGTAAATCTATAACAATCCAGCTCAATACACAATATTCTTATTAGATCTGTGCAGGAATCTATAAGGCTTTTGTGTTTCGAGAAGAAAAGAGCAGATTTTTTAATAAATCAGGAGAAAAAATTAGAGTAGTGTGCTGGAGAGAAGAAGGTACATGCAAGAAGAGAAAAAGAAAAGAGAGAAGGTTTGAAGAATGGAAGACACAGCAATGAAGGAGGCAAAGTTGCACAGAAGAAGAAATGACAAGGTGAAGAGAAAAATATAGAAAGTGTTATGGTTGGGAGGATAAAAAAAACACATCACATAATAGCTATGAGTAGTTTTCTATTTTTCAACCTAATTAGACGAAAATTTATCGATAGCATTCATTCAATCACGAACTACCTACAATTTCCCATAGAAGGAATTGTCATGACACTTCTCCCTTCAACGAAAAAATGCAAGTTCTTAATTCTGTGAAAATACTGAAGACAGGATTCACTATATTCTCGACCACAGGAAAAATTGCTATATAACCAACATGAGTTGGCTTAGGTCGGAAGGATACTTCTCAATCAGGATCGAGTTTGAACCTTAGAAAACCTATCCTTTGTAATATTTTGTTGGGAACTCTATTCCCTCAAAAGGGTCCACCTGAAGGAGTGGACTAAATTACTCATGGACAGTAAATTGACGGGACACTGATTGGATAAGAATTTTACCCAAAATAAGGAAAAGAAACAGACCATATGCAATACTTTGACAAAATTATTCAGCACCTTAAACATTCCTCGGTGTGACCATACTCCTAAAACTTTGAACTATTTCCTACTTTTATTCTCCCCTTGCCTAGTTTATTTCTTATTTTTAAGTGAATAATGCAAACAATACATATCATGATTTGGGATCCTTGAAGAAAAATGGAAAAGATGCAAGATTATATCTAACTAACTCAACTAATAACCTGGAAGTAAAGTATCTCTTGCTCTTATTGCCATCTTCCGTCCAAAATCTCCAATGCCATTCTGGTAATCGATCGTCTCTTTAACAATTTTGTCTTGAATATTTGGATCTGGAACCAATCTCTCCACACAATCATAGAACAGTGATCTGATCTGCTGTAAGTCTCCACCAGTACTGTAGAAGTACTTTGGGTTAAGGTAGAAACCTGTAGCAACAATTGGATGATGCAAAAGTAGTTGCGTCCTTTGATCTATGATATTCCAATAGGTTAAGTAATTCTTTTCATGAATAGAATCTTTCTTAATTATTTCCTTTGCTCTATAAAGTCCTGCATAAACATAGCCCATTGCAGGTCTCTTCAAACCACCAGCTATCCTTAAAAGTCGCAAGAAAGGATCAGCTAACCGGGTAAATATAACACAACCAGACCAGAATGATTCACTACTAAAAAAGTCTGTTACAACCTGGCCATCTGGTTCTCTTGAATATGGGCTCCCCACCCACTCCTCTGAATTTACCATTTGTTGCAAATTCTGTTTTACACTTATCATCCTCTTCAACGTCATAAAATCAGTCACTGACTGAGTAAGTCCTATGTCAATTAAGTCAACTCCAAGAGTATACCTTCTCACCATATTCAAAACCACACTATGGTTGTAGATAAATCTTGCAATCGATTTGGCTTGTTCTAGCATAGGAGTTACCCACTCAAGTCTCATAAAATCCTCTAGAATCAAATTTATGCAATGACCAACCGAAACTGTCCAAAAGATAGAAGGATAAGAATCCATCAGTCTTTTACCAGATACAATATATCGTTCTTCGCCACAAGTAATGACCTGTAACACATTTCTTATGCCAACTTCCTCAATTACGTTTCGAAGCAATTCATACAGAGCATCAGCAGAATTTTTCATCACAGAAATATCCATAGATTTGAAGAAAAGATTCCCCTCAGAACAGTTTACTGAAACATTCACAAGGGTTCTTCCCTTTTCAGTAGACCATTCATCAACCAGAATAGAACAGCCACTTCGAGCCCAGTACCCAGCAAATCTAGCAATGTCACATTGGACCTCTTTAACTGAAGCCTTCAAGATCCAGCTCCGGAGATCATTGCATGAAGGACTTACAATATTTGATCCTTGGGAAGCTATTGCCTCAATCATTCTTTGGAAATAAATTGAGTCTACAGCATCAAAAGGTATCCCTGCATAAAACAAGAAACGCCCTATTGCCATTTGAAGATGATCATTCACAGTTCTTAGATCACTGACAGCATCATTGTCTATAAGTAATGCATGGCTATTCTGAGGATGTGCTAAAACAGGGACTTCTGTGACTTGTGCCTTCTCTATCCCGTCATCCCTTCTTGTTCCCTCGTCTTCTCCATTAAAGATAACATTGGCATCCTGAAGTGTATCTGTCACTGCCAACAAATCAAGGTCAGCATTCATATTGCAGCGATTAGCCAGAGTTTGGACCTCACTTGTACCAGCATGATGATTTGGTGCCTCAAGGGTGAGGTTTTGTTTCTTCCTCTTCTTCACAACCAATCCCCTCACGCTCAAGTTCTCTTGCATTTGGAGGCGAACATCGGGATGAACTTTTGAACAGACAGAACCATTACCCACCCGACCTGCAAGATGTTCTTTGATCCTATAAATTCCACCACCACTGAAAATTTTTCCACAATACAAACATTTGAGCAGAACCTTGCCCTCTTTCTTATACATTTGGCAATGCTGCCATGCCAAATCACGCTTCAGTGAACCAACAGGTATAAGTTCCATACTGCTACCTATTTTACATGTAGTAGAATTTCGTTGGTCAATTGTCAGCACACTACCATATATTTCTTTGCTCCCAGAATTGTTATTCACAATGTTACCTAAATTTGTTTCAGCTACATCTGCAGTTGGAGGTAAGTCAACTCCAGTATTCAAATCATAATTATGCCGAAAGCTATCATCCTCACCATTACCATCATTATGATTCAAAATCTCCTCCCCATCTAAACTTCTTTGTTTCTTCCTCCTCTTCCCGACCACCCCATTTAAATTCTCTAGCATAGCAAACCGTACATCTGGGTCAACGTTCATACAAGGTGACCCTCCATCTCCTTTAGCACCCGCAAGATGCTCTTTTACCCTATGTATTCCTCCACCCTTGAAAATTTTCGCACAGAACATGCACTTAAGCTGAACCTTATCCCCATTCTTGAACATTTGGCAATAATTCCATGCCGGGTCACGCTTCTGTTTGGTTCTGCGTTCTGAGCTGTTACCAAAATCCATTCCTAATTTGTTTCAGAACATTTCTCCAAAAACACTATCTGGGGCAGTGATCAAATTCCACACAACAGTACGGAAAGAACAATCTTTTTCTTCCCAATGAACAAACTTGAAGAATACCATCATCTACACTACCATGCAAAAGTTAATGCCGTTCAAATTGAAATTGCAATTGCAATTGCCCAACTTAGATTTTGCCTAAGTTTAGCAAAAATTTATCTCACCTCCAACATGCAGATTCAAATAAAAGAGGTATATGAACTGAAAATAGAGAAACACTTGAATAACTTACAGGGGTTCGATCTGAATTTCCTTTTTGGTCTACTTGTCTCCCTTCCCTTCTCTGAGAGAAAGACCAGGAGAAATTGGAGAAAAAGATCGACTTTATACCGATTGTCAACCAGTATTACCTACATAACTTATCCCGGCCAGACCGGCCCATTGGGTAGGGGGGTTTATTCTACCTAGAGGTCCTCATGATTTTGCTATTGTATGAATTTACCCCTACAATCTTTTTTTTTTTTTTTTAATTCCTTTTCTCTTTTGTTTTTTTACTTTTTTTTTTTTCCTGTTAAAAGTAGGAAATTTCATTAATTTCTATAAGATCATAGAGCAGAAAACACAAAAGAGGATTTCCTATCCATCAATGTTTTCATAAATGGATGAGACATTAAATTTTGAAAAACGTATTGGTTCTTATTTTAACGATTCAAATATAATTAAAATAGTAAATAAAACTAAAATTTATAATTAATTTTATTATAGATAAAAAGATTTATTAATAAATACAATATATTTTTAAGTTTGTAATAAAAAAAATCAAATTTATAACAAAAGTGGTATAAAATTAACAAAATTTCCATGTATAAAAGGATAAAAAAAACAAAAAAGAATTAACTATAATCATAACAAATTTTATTGGCTTCAAAGTGAAGGAGAGTAATAGATGTTCTATGAAGGTCACTAGGTTTTCTAAGTGATTCATCCTCATACTAGAATGGCTATGTCATAAGAAGGATAATTATACTGATTATTATAAAATTAGATTCTATGGTGAGAACATTGAGGTGGTTATGTACAACAAACACCAGGGGAGAATTGAAGTGGTTGTAAAGACTTTCTCAATACTTTAAAGAAGACATAAGGTGCATAGAGATGAAAAGTGGCTAAAGCAAAGGTATGAAATAATTGTCTCCATTATTTTCCTTGACCAAAAATGTTTCATCTTCGATGAAATGTCACTATATCCACTCTTCCGCTATCCCCTTCCTAAGCAAAGGCACACCATACCCTTTGACACTATCCACTAATTTCAAAATTAACTTATCTTATCTTCCAGTTAAGAAAGAATAGAATATTTTATCATATTGGATTTCGATTGGTTGCTTGATTAAGATCATTCGAAGCAAGTTTAAACCACTAACACCAAAACCGATATATCTATATGACGTTTGTTATATGTAGCAAGATATTTTACAAAAATCAGGTGTATGACATTGTTTTTGTGAAAGTCTTATAAATGTCACGATTTTTATAGTTGCTAGGATTTCTTACAATATTTGTAAAAACTTATGTACTTAGTTATTTCGAAATGTATTAATTTTTTTCACAAGAATTATAAGAGTTGTGAAAACTAACCATTTTTTAACATTTATAATAGGCATAATATGTTACTATCTCCGTCCCATAAAGATAGCTTAAGTTTCTTTTTGCGTTTGCTTTAAATTATAGTCCAGTTTCTTTTTTGAGGAGGGGTAGTTATGAGTTAAAAGACTAAATTATCCTCATTAATTCCTTTTGGATATCTACTACTTTCAATTCCAATATATTCCAATAAATATTCCTATGAATTGAATGTAGGATATAAAAGTAAAATTATAATTTTATAAACTATATTAACTACTTTTTTTAGTTTGTGTAAAAAAAGAATGTGGACTATCTTTATGGGACGGAAGTAGTATTTATTCTAATATTGTCTCATACATTAAAAATACCTAATTATTCCAACTTTTTTATGTCATTTCAAACCATGTCAAAAAGGTTCTTCATGACATTTATGAATAATCACCCCAAGCATATTATTGTGACTTTTTCTACTTCATTCCAAAAAATACCCACTATAATCCTGAACTTATCCAAAATACTCACAAATGACCCAAAATTAAGTTTCGACCCTTCCATGACATTCAACTCTCAAAACTCACCCACTCCTACCCTTTTGTCAATTGGGACCATTAAGTCACCAATAGAGCCAGGCACGCGAGACTCACATACCGTTCAAAAGGGCATTTTCGTCTCATCCTTGTTACAATTCGCTAAAGACCAACCAAAACAAAGAACATACCTTTCGTATTCCACCACAATTGAATCTTTGTTTGAATCATTTCTCCTTCTTCAAATTCTTTGATTCTTAAACCTTTTCTTGAATCCTCACTCTTTGCTCTAGCCTGGAACATTTGGTTGGTGCAGACCCAAAGTCTCAAAACAAACGTTTGAAGCGTGATGTCATAGCGTCATGGGAAGTGAGGAAACAAGATACCCATGTTGAAATGTACCTCTTCTATGGTAAAAATAATATTTCTTGCACAAAAATTACCTTTTAATGTTATGAACACTTGAAATTTTACCCCCCCCCCCCCTTTTTAATGTATATCACTCATGAGTAATTTCATGTTGTTCGTTAAAACTGAGTGTCCGTTGCTATGATTAGTAAAAATATGATGATCATCTAGGACTAATGTTTGTTATATACTTCATTATTCATGTTTATTTGACGTAATTTGTCCATTTGGAAGCTTAGATATTTAAGTGCATGGAAGTGGGTGTTTTGCAATAACCTTGAACTAAAACTGGGCTATAGAACTAGGTTTTATTCAAAAAAAAATTTATTTGTGTTTTGCTACTTTGATTCGTTCAAAAGAAGTGCACTTTTTTAGTTCAATTTATTGTTTGTATCTTTGGTAGTTGCCATGTGCTATTAAATAAATGCTTTGTTTTTTTTCTTTTACTGTGTTTAATTGATCGCATTTTATTTCTAACAACTAGGAGACCATGAAGAGTTATTAACCATCAAACTATGTCATAGTGGTATCATAACTTGAGGTGAATATGTTGAATATTGGGGTGGTGAAACAAAGGTGCATAGGCAGCAAGCGCACAAGTCCTTTTTCACCCTAAAAACTTACGAAACAAGCACCAATTCTTTGCCCCTCACTATTGCAATTGATCGCATCGAAAAGAAGAAGAAGAAGCAGTAGCACTACTCTCGCTTACGTTCCTCTTCTCTTGGAACTACTTCAACCGTCTCCACTCTTGGCTCCTAGTAAACTTTCCCTTTCTTCATTTTCATTCTTATTGTTAGGTGATATTCTGTAATTAGTTTTGTTTGGTTTGTATATGTCTCTACATAAAGCTGATTCAAGGTGTTCTTTTAAAAATTTTTTGATTATTACTTTTTTTGTAAATCATTTGGTTATATTTTTCTGTCAATTTGCAACTTCGGTTTTGACATTGCGGAATTGATATCAAGATGTTGAGAATTTGTATTAGAAAATGTTAATTCATTGAATTATTATCTTCTTTTGTTTGAAAAATTACAACGGAAGTTTTTCTCGTCATCTCTGGTTGGATATTTTGAATTCTAAATTTGTAGATAAACCAATCTGAATCAATTTGATGCTATGGAGAAAAATCTATTGGCAAGAAGAATTGTTGTTAATTGATATTAACTTGTGTGATAGAATATATATCTAGGTGTGGATTAGCTTGTCTACTTAGATTTTATGATTTCAGGCTTAGGTTGAGGCTTCTATAAATTGTCTCAATTGATTATGTGTTGCAAGATGACAAATCCTATGAATCAATCAAAAAATAAGAGCAATAAACGTAATTTGTGTTTCAACATAAGGGAATCTTTGGCCATTTTCTCTAGATTAAACCTTTGCAAATCTCAAATTTGAAGGTTTGTTTCTTCTGCAAAAGTTGAAACACCAAGAACCTTTAAATTGACAGCAATTAAATGTACAGGCTAGTGTTCCTCTTTTTGCCCCTTGAGAGTGGTTGAGCAAATTTAGTGTAAAATTGAAATTGGCATTTAGTGTAATGCATTTTTTATATATATTTAAACTAATCAATTAATTTTGAAGTTTTGCTTTTGATTTTTGAAACAAGAGGAGCCTCAGTGACATTTTTAATTTTTGACACTTTTAAACACCAGTGACTACATATGCAACATGCAAATTTTATCATACGCACTGCATTAGTTTCGAAATTAACTCATATGAGAACAAAGACGATAGTGGACGAAAGAAATAACATATTGTAAGTAGTAATATATAGGCACAAAAACGATGCTCTCAGCAATAGCAGTTAGTAATTCCTGGCTTGATACCTGCCTTTCTCATAAATAGAGATATTCAAAGTGAACAATGTAAGATGCTTCAAATAGAACAACACTTGATACATTCACAGAAAAAAAATAGTTCTTATCCGCCATCCTCACCGACACAATTCTATAGATAGTTACCTTTCTTAATTGTTGCCCTCTGGTAGTAATAAGCTCTTGGAGGGCATAAACCTATAAACCATTGGTCATTTCAAACACCAACAAGACTTGTTAAAGATAATCCAAGATCAATATCCAAGATTACACACAAATTTCATAGGTGAGTCTCGATTTTCACTAATTTCATGATGTGATTTCTATTAAAATGGGTTTCATTAAAAACACACCAACTTGAGAGATTTTTACCCAAGACTCACCTTTGAGGTCAAATTAGTTACAATGACTTATGATATTTTTCAATCATCAGCCATTGTCTTAATGTTGGTAGAAAAATCAACACCTATCCAAAGTGATGAAAAGTCCTAAAGTAGTTAAACTAAGAACTTTAAGAGAGTTAATGGAAGAACACTCAAGAAACTAGGTTTCAATCCAAGAGAATTCTTGATTTCATGATTAAAGTTGTTTGTAGGTTGTTGTCAAATAACAAGATTAAGGAGTATTTAGACTCCATGAACATAAAATGACCGAAACAATTCAAGCTAGGGTATATGTACTTAACTATCCTTAATACAAGGTTCAAATTACAAGAGGAATGGAACAAAAAGGAACAAAAATAGGACAAGTCGAGTCTGGAAGGGAAGCATCCGATGCCGGCTTCATCACCACCTGGCTCCGGATTGGTTCTAGACAGCACTCCTTCACAACTTCAAGTTTGTCCAAGGTCGGACATGCCACAGGATGGAGCACCAGATCTCTACTGTTGCTCTTCCATTTTGGTTGGTTTTCTTGGCTTTCTTTGGTTATTTCTTCTCGACTTGTCATGGCTTGACTTTGGTTGTTCCATGATGTTTTTTTCGAGCCACTTCAACTCTTCATTAGCCTTAAACTTGAAGTGTAAATCTTTGTACGTAAATCTCCATGCATATGTAAGAACACCTCCAAAGGAAGCTTCAAGTTCTTCCATTCTTTGAGCCATTTGATCCAGGACTTTTTTCATTCTCGCAGCTTCATACTTGTATTTGAAATACAAGTTCTTGTACAAGGCTTCATTGCTTAGCATCAAAGTTCTCTCATTTTTAAAGTACAAGTCCATGCAAGGATGTTTTTTTTCCATAAATTTCATCATCAATGCACTCATTTATTGATGACTTCTATAATAGTTCCACCAATGTTAGGATTGCTCGTTGATATACATCATTTCATGGGTTAAATTGTGCCAAAATGGAGTTGTATAAAGAACAAACCATCCAACTTTTGCCAAGGTATCTCACAAGGAAGTGATCAAGCTATGTATAGCACATTGGAAATTAGATTCTTTAAATGCTAGTAAAAAAGAAAAGTACCTATCACTAAAATTATACCAAATTCCGTTCCTTTACAATTCATTATAATGCTTTTAACTAATAAAATCTCAACTCAACCACATGCATTAACCTGAATTGACACTTCCATTAACTCAAGTGGACCCTCTAATTTAATAACTTTTGTTCAACATGTATTTGCAAATTTTTGCACAAATTTAAGAATAGTAAGACCATGGATCATGATAGGATTAGAACAACAAATAATAAACAAACTCATAGAAGCAGAAAAAGACAAAAGGAAAAAATAATTAGATCAGCCCTTCCATAATGAGCGACACAGATAGCTTTCGGGGCTTCTCATCCAAATATGTAAATTAAAAATCAAATAGAAGTAAAAGTATTACCATAAAAGGTAGATACCAGATAGCATTTCTGGCCATTTTATAAAGATGAAATCAAAAGGTAGTTAAGTACCAATTTAATACAAGATAATGTCAAACAACAAAAGAAGTCATCTTTGCAGCATTAGTACTTTACATCAAGTCCAAAATATCGAGTATACCTAAAATAAGAAGAGAATCAAGGTAGGGTTTGAGTCAAACAGTCCAAAACATCAGCATTTGGGACCTCTCCTATTGGTCAATGCAACTCCAGGTGAAGTGTTGCAAATACCCGAGGGAGGAACTGGGGTTGCAGGTTGAAGGCCGGTACCCATCCATGAAAAAATTGTCTTCATCTCCTCCTTCTCCTGACAATGGACCTCTGCTTTGAAAGTCCATTGCTTTCATTCACGTTGCTCCCTAATTCTCTCCTTCTCAAGGTTTAAACTTTCTATCCAATTACGTTGGATCTTTTTCAGCTCTGTTTTCATTGTTTTGGTGTCCTTCCTTTCTGTGGAAAAACAGTTAATGTGCTCGATTCAACGAGTTCTGAGCAGACTTCGCCTACATTTTGTTTGATAATTGAATTAGAGACATGGTAATATTCAAACAATTAAAATAATTGAGGTAGAAAATCTAAAGAAGTAGTTGAAATTAAAGAAGAAAAACAACCTTCACTTCGTCCTTCTTCTAGTACTTGCATATTGCTTCCCATTGACTTAGACTAATCATTGCATGCTTACAAGGCTTTATTTCATCACAATCTTGGTACATCTCGAAGAATTTCTTTTCGAGCCTACTTTTGTGGTCCCTTCAAGTTGAATTAATCATCTGAAATACCACCCTTCAGGCATTGTCATTGTTAGGCTATTTACTATTTTCCTGAAATGAAAAAGAATACACAACTAGTCACTATATTCATCTCAAATTAAGGATTAATGAGAAGTAACATATTGTATTCAACAAAGTCCAAATTTTGCCAGAAAAAAGATGAAAAGATTGCTTTTGGACCATTTCATATCATAATAACTCAACACATACGCAAAGGGGATTAACATTACTATCAATAATACTTTTAGCTAGTTATTTATTCAATGACTTTTAATAAATTTAATTTCTGTACCTTTATCGTATTCGACTCCAGATCCTTGATCTCTTTTGGCACATCACCAAATGAATGGTAAGTGATTAGGAACTTGTTTCCATTCTTGGCTAGGACACCATAAGCCGTGGCAAACTGAGTGTAATCATCACTAATGATGCCACCTAAAGCTAACAAAGAAACACATAAACCATTCCCAATACCCCATTTGCTAGGTAGCCTAATAGGTCCACGACCTTTTCATGCTTGATGAAGCAATCGTGCCCTTGAGTAATTAAAAAAAAGGATTACAATTGGAATGATGATTGAATTTCCCGAGAGTAATATGTATGTAATTAAAAAAAGAAATGATCTTATTATTTTTCATGTCGTGCATCAAAAGTCAGATCTTGCCCTCAACAGCACTTATTAGCAGTAAGAATATAATAATGTACTCACCTGAGATTGTGTGATCAGAGGACGACTTGGCACTTTGCGAATCGATATGTTTCTTCGACAATTTCTTCCCAACATTAGAGTCGACCATGCTGCATGTCTGCATTCTAGAAACATGCTGGATAGGTGTGACTGACTTGGGAAGTTTGGGTTGACTTGCTTCCCGAAACAGCATGGCTCTCGATCTGGTGAACGATCTCGATACATATTGCAATTGTGATCCTGCCTCCCACATTTCTATAGAGTGAGGAAAGGTAGATGAAGATATCTTAGAGGGACCATTTCTTGATCGTTTTTCTTTTTATTTCGATTGCAAGCTTATTGTAAAAGAAGTAAAATTGATATATTTTAGGCATGACAAGAAAATTAGAACACTTATATCATCAACGATATTAGCCTATGAAACTCACAATTCTTTTATTTTTTCAACCCTAGAGCTTCTGTTTTTCTGTTATATTAGTATGCCTTAAAGCATGTAATTATCTTATTAATAAATAAAGTATTTTATTTATTTATTATCTTCCTTTGTCCTTAATTATTTATTAAGAGATATTATTCTTATGAGTAAGAATTAATGTGATATTATCTCTTTGTATGAATAAT
>JAOXNR010000031.1:3151822-3163883 GCA_028571225.1 Parsonsia alboflavescens
AATGATCAAAATGCCCTTAAATTTGTTGACCATTTGAATTGTTTTGTCGTTGACTTGGCCCGATGCATAATTTTGTTAATTTAAAACCTATTTGGCCACACAAATAAATCTAGGACATACAATTCTATAGGCATAACCAACAGTTTGACCTATAAACTTGTACCGTTTTTCAATTTAATCATTGAACTTCTAAACTTGTTAATTTGATTGCTCAATTTTTAAAATTTGACAAATTAACCATTGCATTGTTAAATTATTTGAAAATTTTCATAGAGTTAATTGATTAAATTGTCAAATCTTAAAAAGGTAAATGGTCAATTTGTCAAATTTTAAAAGTTGAGTAATTAAATTGACATATTCAAAAATTCAATGATTAAATTGAAAAAAATGTATAATTTTAGTGATTAAATCTATTATATCTACGTAGAGGAAACTCCCAAACTAAAAAATGTGTGTGTGTGTTTTTTTTTAAAAAAATCTATGCATTTCTCTATCCAATTTCTTTCAAAAAATTTATTTAAAATAATATAAAAATATTCATATTTTTATTTATAATTATTATATTATATCAAAATATTTATTAAATTAATTTTTTATAGAAATACCAGTGCATTTATCTGTTATACCCAATTCTACAGTAGAAACTTTGAGGAGATTCAAGATTTACTTGGCTAAAACATAAAATAAGGGGATCTGTTACGTCATCCCAAGTATCACATGGATAATTTTTAAAATCATTAAAAATCTTTTTTATATATTATTATCCATCCTTATACATATATAAGATTCAACGAATAATAATATTTATAATTTAGTAGTCATTCAATACATATACTTAATTCATATTGATCTAAATTTTACAATTTATTTTTGTTAATGCTTTCTATTTCTTTTTTCAAATAATTTATTCAAAAAAGAATAAAAAATAATTATAAAAATCTGCATATTTTTATTTAAAAATAATTTTTTTTTTAAAAAAAATTACCATCACTATTCCTATGTATCCTTCTTAGATACAATGAATAATAATATTTATAATTTAATAAGCATTCAATACAAGTATTTAATTCATATTGATCCAAAATTTTACAATTAGTTTTTGTTTTTATTTTTTTAAAAAACTGTTCGTAGTTCTATCCATTCTCTTTCAAATAATTTATTCAAAATATTATAAAAAATTCATATTTTTATTTATAATTATAATTATTATATCAAAATATTGTTAAATTAATTTTTCCATAGAACCGTGCATTTATTTATTATGCCCAATTCTATAGTAGAAACTTTGGGGATTTTAAAAGTTAGAAGAAAAAAAAAAAATTCAAGATTCACGTGGCCAAAACATAAAATAAGGAGGATCTAAAATGATAAATCAAAGTAAAAAGGAACCTATATGATCATCAAATAGAGTTTGGGACAAAAATAGAAATTTTACTTTGAAATGGAAATAGTGAAATAACTTAAACGCCCTCCAATATTTTTTTGATTATTCATTGTTAACTTAGTCGGAGAATTATTTTTCTTACCAAAAGAACATTTCTAATGAAATGTAAGAAGATTGACAATCTACATTTCTAAATCTATATATTGGAAAATTTAAAATTCACAAATAATAATGATTAAAGATCTAGTTGAACAAAAGAAAGGGAACCGAATAAGAACTTACATCAATGGTGTCTTGGGACTACAATGGGAATTTTACCCAACATTTATCATAGAAGGGGCCAAAGAACCACTAACTCAAGAGTTGAAGGTAGTTTTCCATAATTAACCATGAATGGTGTCCGGAAAAAGTAAAGGGGCCAAAACTGCTTGTTCCGAGTGAGTGAAAGACTTTGATTTTCGCCCCTCTTTTGAAAATATGTTTTGATTTTTGTTTTTGTTTGCAAGAAACCAAAAGCAAAGCAGATCAGCAAGCCAGCGCAAACAAGGGCCGCTTCTCTTCACTTTCTGTATCTCTTTTCTTTCCTTCAGAACCCACCATCCAAATTTTCTACGGGAATATACTCCCTTTTTTCTGTTTTTGAAATTTTGTTGTTGTGATTTGAGAGTTATACGTTCAGTTAAGAGAGACATATAAAGTTATCTGGAAAACTGAAGCAGTTTGGAAGGGAGAACGAAGGGACGGAGGAATAAGATCTTGGTTTCTTGTAAATCTTTATGGAGCAACTTGTCAACTTCATTATTAGGCCACCCAGGTAAAGAGAAAGAAATGCTTGATTTTTAGAGGTTTTTTTTTTTCTCTTTTCATGGCGCATAGCCTTAAATATTTTTAAATGGCTTTTTTGTCTGTTAATATTGAATCTTTTCCATGAATGATGAGATGGGTTTTCTGTATTTGCTAAATTTTGGCTTATATAGACTGAATTTGGAGTACCTATCTCGGAATTTGGTCTTGTGGGGTTTGTTTCTTATGTACCAGGAGTTTAGATTTGATGGTTTTAGGACAAGAATTATTGAACCTTAATGTACCATAGATTTCTTTCATCTGCCTTATCTGGGAATTTGGTCATGTGGGGTTTGTTTCCCGTGTACCAGTGGTTTGGATTTGATGCTTATAGGACAAGTATTATTATTGAACCTAAAAGTACGAGAGATTTTCATCTGTTTTTCATGTGAGTTGGCATCGGTTATATGTTTTTTTCTTCCTTCTGGGAATGAAAGACTTTTGCTTTACAGTATAGGAGTAGGTCCTGAATTTGCCAGTAAGTTGGATTTTAAAAGTTGATTTGGAGATGTGTCCTCCTTTTGGTTTTTAAAGTTTTCTTGTACTTGTTAATGATGAGTCATTAGTTTTGATGCGCTGGATTATAGCTCAGACCTGCAGAGAAACAGGAAAAGAGCATGTTTTAGATTGAATGTTTGCAGGCAGTGGGGCAATTTGTTGCAAACTGTACATATATATATATATATATATATATTTGTATGTATATGCTTTTATTTGATAATAATTTAGACAATCAGCAAAAGCTAATTTTCATAAATATTATATATAAATAAATTAATAAATATATATATATATCTTGCGGGAAAAATGCTCCTTTTACAATGATTGTAATAACCATTTTTCATTTGTTGATTTGTGGATGAAATGGGTTTTATCTTAAGAATTAATTAAAGTATAACAATGACAATGGAATTCTGTTATCTTTTACTATCCCTTTCTTTATGAAAATAAGGATTTGTTTTAACAAGTATGAGTCTTCCTATTTTTTATTTGCAGGGCTGAATATAACCCCAAAAATGATTTATTAGATGAAGAATTCATGCTAAAAGGAAAATGGTATCAGAGGAAGGACTTGGAGGTAAGATTTAATATCTATTTACTCTGGCATGACGCATTTAGAGTTCTTGTTGGAGTTTGTGTTGTCTTTTAGACCTATAGTTGCATGATTGAAGTAAAAAGATCATTGAAAACCATACACCTAATATTAGTGGCTCACAAAACCAATTTTGTTAAGTGTCTGGATAAGTAAAATAGTTTGAAGAAGAACACAAAATAATACTTGTGTTTTAAGAAAATAGACACCTGTCCTTTTAGTCTCAGTCAAAAAGTTCTATTGTTTTATATACACTTTTTGGTGAGGCCTCTAGGATTTAGAGCTCTAAGTAGTTACAAGGGTGCTTTTTGTTTAGTTCATAATTTCTTTTCCATAAAATTTCGTTACTTCCTGCTGGAAATACCATTATATTCCCTTAGTTCAAAATTGAATGTTACATTATTCATTTTGAGTCATGTGGAATTGACTGTCTCATTTCCTAAATTAGTTAAAATTTTATTCATAAAATTAACGGGGCAGTACCAAAATGAACTAAGTCAATTTTTTTTAAGAAAATGTGTGTAAATAAAAATGAGACATTTAATTCTAGATAAAATTGGAGAGTATAATATTGTTTATCCCCAATTGGAAAGAGGCAACTTTTGATGGAGATCCAACAATCTCTTCATGGTAAATAGCAGAACCATGAAAGAAACAATCTCTTAATTTTGGCAACGGCTAATATGTTGAATTCCTGAATTGGCATGATGTCAATAAATTCAGCTATCCTGAAACACCATGATTTACTTCCATTCCAGAACACACATAATTTTGATTGGTTTAACATTAAGACTCATGGTTCCAAATCGTAATTACCTTGCTTCACCAGGCTTTAAAAGTTCCATAATTTTCAGTATCACCAAAGCGTCTGCTGTGTATCCATGTATCTATGTCTTCTCTCATCTTTGCTTTGATTTCTGGCTTAGCGGGCACCCCATTCCCTTATATGTTGCTAACAGGTGCTATAAATATAGCTAAATAAAGTGCTGATATCCCTATATTGATCGGAACACCATCCGTATCTAGCAATGTTTCTGTATCTGCATCCTACATTTATTGTAGAGTTTGACCCCTGCTTCCCATTGTTGTCTCATGCTACATAAAGTTAGTTGTCAACTTGATTATGTACTTGTGATTATGAGTTATTTTTGAGTATGCAGTTGATTGCCAAATCTAGATTGTATCTCAATTATCCCATATCCATATATCATATTTGGAATGAGCAATGATAAAACTTTTCTAAATGATTTGATCAATGGAATTACACCTAGATGGAGTGCTACCATGCATAGAGTATGAAGGTAACTTCTGTAGAATGTCAAACCTATGATGACAATTATCAGGATTATTGGGAATTAAATCATTTATGGCCTTATATTCTAGAAGGATCTCATGGCATTGAGGCGTGCTCCAGGTATACAGACCCAGAGGTATACCCTTGTGTGTATTATCTGATGAGCATGATTCTTTAGTCTTGATAAACTAATCATTCCTCTTTGTTTTTTTTTTTAGTCTTGATAAACTAATCATTCCTCTTTGTTTTTTTTTACACCTTGATTTTGGTCAACCCAAATCTTATTCCTGTCATGGGAGCTATGATTTCCAGTTTTTTGCTTTCCCATTGGATATTTCTTTACCTGGATCTTGAATTTTGCTTATTCTTTTTAGTTGATCATTAAAGTAATTTGCAGGTAAAAAATAGTCGTGGTGATGTTCTTCAATGTAGTCATTATGTTCCCATCGATTATGCAGAAGGGAAGGCATTACCTTGTGTTATATATTGCCATGGAAACAGGTGAGTGTATGATAATCTGCTGCATGCTTTATTCACATAAGATATGTGAGGATAGAGATTGGATTTTCTTTTCAGCATTTAAACCATAAAACTGATACATAGGTGTGGCTGGATCGAGGAGGGTTCAATTAGGGAACAGTGTCATCAGATCAACTGTGTACAGCAATTTAATGACTTGATGAATGCAACAATACCTCATTTTTTCACGTTTCCGTGGTTAAACAAGGCAATATGTCCGTCTTTCTCAATCAGGATAGACCTCTGATATGTTGACTATGAAATCTACCAAGGATTATACTTGTCTGGTTTATTGTCTTTAGGATTTATAGAAATGAACTTTTGCCGCTCATGCTATACTAAAGTTGAAGAAATAACTATGATATTATTTTGTTACAACCCCTATTCGGATCTACTAATTATTCTTTCATTGATTTCAATTCCAGTGGGTGCAGAGCAGATGCCAGTGAAGCTGCTATAATATTATTGCCGTCAAATATTTCAGTTTTTGCTCTTGATTTTTCTGGATCTGGACTATCTGGAGGCGAACATGTTACTTTGGGCTGGAATGAGGTAATATAAAAGTAATAGTGCACTAAAATGCATAAATTCCAGGCTCTCTTTCTTTCAGGATGAAGGATGTCAGTCTCACAAGATGTAGGATTTTCGAAAACTATTGCCACCCTACCACTAGATCTAACTCTGCAGGCGAAGGCTGAGGATCATCCTCTAACAAGACAGCAAGAATAGACAAGAATGTAGGCTGTTTCTGACATCCTTACTTTGTTGTTTACAGTAGCAGGCCGAACAGAGAGATTTAGGATAATGGGTGAAGAAGAGACAATAATATCAGAGAACCACCCTTTAGTGATAATTCAGACCATATTGATTAATGTTTCAGAGAAAAACTGCAGAGAATGTCTATGAAGTTGGTGGATTAAATTTCTGAGTGTTAAATCTCATTCTTGTGGATAAAAGAATTTCAATTCTAGAAGTTCTAACTAATTATTAGATGCTATGTTTTATGTTACTGTTGTGGAAGTAGTCTTGTGTATAACATGATGTGCGATGTAAGCTGACATTTTTCAATTCACAAAAATGATGAACCTATGAGGAATTTGAGATTTTATGTTCACCAATTGGTGTTTATGGGCTCTTTAAAATTCACGTCTTGGAGGAATGATAAGCTTAAAGTTCTGTGATGAATACACATTAAAAATAAAAGATACTTCTCAATTCCTTATAGTTTGAAGTTTTTTAGTTCCTCATGGTTTTTTCTTTTGCCACTTCTAAGCTAGATCATATAGCATCATAATAATAAGGTTGAATCAGAGTTACTTGGTGACCTGTTTTGAACAAGTTCCTTTTATGCGTATATTTTCTTTCATTGGGGGAAGACACTTGGTAGCAAGATAGAACCAAATGGATGATCGAGTGCTAAAGAAATAGCTGTGAGCCTGTTTATTTGTGCAAAAAGTAACTTGATTACAGAAATATGACACCTTAAGGTTGTTTCCTATAGGCTGTTTCTAATTGGTAGAAATGTTCTGCTTCTTTCTCCTCTTCCTAACATTTTTGTTTCGGGTATAAAGATAAATGAATGCTTAACCTTGGTAAATATTTGGCATATTCTTTGACTGGACCATGTATTCATTTCTGTGATGTCATTCTCCTCTTTTTTATTGCTGAAGGTCATGATCTCTATTTTTTTTTCAGAAGGATGATCTTAAAGCTGCAGTTGAGTACTTGCGTTCAGATGGAAATGTTTCTTTGATTGGCCTTTGGGGCCGATCCATGGGTGCTGTTACCAGGTTTTGTTTTTGTTGGTTTCTATTAGAACTTCAGATGACTAGAGTTAAGCACATTTTCTTTGAGAGCTTTGGGCGATTTTTCAGGTTAATGTATTTTGTGTCATTAATGGAAAGAAATCCTATATAGCATGAGGAGTTATAGAATCCACAGAGTTTCTGATAAATTACGTAGTCTTGGCATAATTTGCTGGAGCAAGAGCAAAAGGTGACTGTAAAATCCATGAAAGCCTGGTTTGGTTTTATCCAAATGTTGGTATCTTGTTACCTAGCGAGATCCTGGTCTACTTCAGGCCTCAAACGACCATATGTGCATATGTTGGCCTTTATTACTAAAGAAAAGACTCAGGTGTCTGGACCTGTAAATTATAGCATAATCTTTGTCAATCTGAAGTGCTAAAAGACTAATACGTAGCTGTATCACCGGTTATATGCTTGTAAACTTAAATTGTTATGGGAGGTGTAAAAGCGAAAAGTGCAACATCTGCATAAATTTCGAACTACAAAACTGATTAAGAAAGCACCTAAATTTAGATGGCAAATTAGCAATGTGAAAGAGTTTAATAATAAACTGTGTATATAGGAATATTGACTGGTCTTGGACTTCGATTCCTGTCGTGCTGTGACAGTCATATATATTGAGAAATTATTGTAATTACTGAAGACCAAAGGTTTTCTGCCACAGAAGGTAAAATATGTCTTGCTTTATGAAAATTGAGGTGATCTAGGATACTTTTATAAGCAGTTTAAGTGTTTCAGAGATATTAATTTATCTTGCTGAGAAAGAGAGGAGTTGATTTATAATCTGCAATTCCACTTAATTTATAATCTTGGCTATGATCTGTTGGTGCAGAATTGGTTATTCATTGTGCCAATGAACATGCTATGTCTGGAAGTAACCGTTCCATTCTTATCTGAATGAAGAGCCTAAGTTACCATGGTTGCTTAATTGTTTTAGGCTAACTAGTTGCTCGGAGATGGTGTTCTGTGTTAACATTGACTTATGGAGTTATAAGGTGGAGAGTGATATTTTGATAATTGACATAAGTCTCTAGTTGCATAGCCTTGGTGTTTGCACGTATATCTATTATTAATTGACTTGCATTTCAGTTTAGGTATTCCTTTTTCTTGTATTTCTTCTTCTAATCAATTTACTCTCTCTTTGTCTGAGGTTCTGTTAGTTAATATGTTGCTTGTTTCAGCCTGATGTATGGAGCCGAGGATCCTTCAATTGCGGGAATGGTTCTCGATAGCCCCTTCTCGGATTTGGTTGATTTGATGATGGAACTCGTCGATACCTACAAAATACGGCTTCCCAAGTTTACTGTAAGGGGAGATAATAAAATTGCTGCTTCCTTTTCAGTCCAAAACCTTCTGTGTCATTTGTTAGTTTCCCTAGTTTTTGTCCTAACTTACTCTTGTGTTAACAATCGATTGTGTCCCTTTTCAGGTTAAATTTGCAATCCAGTATATGAGGAGAGCAGTTCAGAAAAAGGCGAAGTTTGACATAATGGAATTAAATGCAATCAAGGTATCATAGTGTCAGTGCTGAATTGAGCCTAATGTATGTTGTTTAACTTGTGAACTTAGAGGTGAATGTACCATGTCATGTTGATTCCGAGTTTGTTATTTCTTTTTTGGGTGGGCTATCATAATTTAGAATGTTGGCACATAATATATTACGTGTTAAACATATTATTTATTATTATTTAACTCTATTGTCTTTGCTCTTTTGTCTTCAATTCTAATTTTTATCTTACTTTCAATGCTCATCTATCATTATCCTTCATGTAGGTAGCAAGATGTTGCTTTGTTCCAGTCTTATTTGGTCATGCTATTGATGATGATTTCATTCTACCTCATCATTCTGATCGGATATATGATGCTTATACAGTAAGTTTCTTCCACGGCAGTTGACAAATTGCATGTTCTCTAACAGAGTTACAAATCAAGGCTGACTTTTGCAAATGGATGTTCTCTAACTTTTGCTCTTTACCTTTCCCTAGATACCCTTAATGAATCTTTATTTACTGGTCTTATAGCCTCTTCTCTAGTTTTATGGTGCAAGTTTAGTTAGTTGTTTCCATACTGTTTATCATCCTTTTGATCAATCAATAGCAAGAAATCCCATCTGTAATATGGTGGTCTAAGGCAAAAACATCCACCACTTAACCGTGAATCTGTAGATACTTTTGTGTTGCTTGGCTCTTTTTTCTATTCTCTCTTGAATCTGTAGATTTACGTTACATGTAATCATTTTCTTTTCTCTTAAAATATACATGGGAAGCTATGGGATAAGGGAGAGTGTGTATATTAAAAAACATATCAGTCAGAAAATGATATGCTGGTTGGTTGAAACAAGTCTCTGACACCCTGCCCCAGATTTCAAAGATTGCTTTCTGTTGTTTTGTCTTGCCTGCTTTTTTTTGACTTATCTTATTCTTGCTTACAGCACACCCTAGCAGTGGCTTAATTTTCGTGTTTGATATGAGATTGCTATCTGCATGATTCCAAATCACATGTTCACAGTGCTGGTTTTGTGGAGGGAACAAGTGGAATATACAATTCTTCATTCTTCAATTTCAAGTCCATGTTGTATGAGCATGTTGCCTCAAGGTCTTATTGTGATGGCCTGGTTTTCATAACCTTTCTGTCTATGTTGTGTGTGTCAGTTTGAATAGTTGGTATGGTTTATGGATTGAGGAAGATGGAGAACTGAACTGTTGCCTGAGTTTTATAGTTACTTGCTACCAAGTTGAATAAAGTTCTCATAATGCTGTGATATGGCATCATATTGTTGGAGTTACAATCCTAGGTCATGACCAAGGGCCATTAACACTGATTAAGCCGATATTGTTCTGTGTTATCTGAAGAACGTATCTTAGGGGCAAATATGAAGAAAATTCTTCTGATGTTGTCCTTTGGTGCTCTTGGGCATAATGTGTACAATCTCGGAACATGTCAAATGCCACTCACACTGAATGGCAACCTTTTTTGTTATGTTACATCTGAGTGATTTTATGTTTGGTTTTTTTTAAACCATATTTCCTTTTGGGTTGAATTTTGGTTTCTATTGTTTTTTGTGGAATCTTTAAGAAGTTGATGTTGGTTTGAAATGTCAGTGGATTTTCTGTTATGTTGACTTCTTATTTAGTCATCTTTTCTTTTTCCTAACACCTCACTTTGACAGGGGGACAAGAATATTATCAAATTTGAGGGTGACCACAACTCTCCGCGCCCACAGTTCTATTTTGACTCTATCAGTATATTTTTCAACAATGTTTTGCAGCCTCCAGCCGATGAAGCTGGTGGTGCATTCTTTGATATGTCTCATGACTATATCGGCAGGGTAACTTGCAGCTGAAATCGATCTTCATATTAATTTTGGATTATAAAAGGACTTGTATATATAGTAACATTGACTCTCCTGCTTTCAGGGTGCTTGGAGTGACATCCAAGGAGTAAGATCTTCAGATGACCTGTTGACTGCACCTGCAGGTGTGAATTTAGAGCTATATGTCTCTAATCTATCGTTGCATAGTTTTGTCTGTCTTATTAACTAAGGGCTTTGAGTTGTGGCATTAATTTCAGGTCTGGCAACGAGTAGCACTGAGGATGACATTAAGCAGCTCCGAACCAAAAGACTTATGAGCAGGACTGAGGTATTATTGATTATTGACTCCAGTATCATAGCGATCTAATTTGCTTTCTATTGGATACAGTAATAGATGATGGATCAGGCATGAGAGTCTCCTGATGTGTGGAAATCTAATAAGTTGTGATCCAAAATATCTGAGTGAGCATTCATCCAAGAATTGAGCAAACTAAGATTCTTAAATTTGTCTATTGTACTTTCTTCCATCTCAATACAGATCTTGTATGGTTTTTCCTTTGCACGTGGAAGCATTAATTTCCTTGATTCACTAGAAATGCGGGTTAATTTGAAAGATAAGAAAGATATAAATTGGGGAACATAATTTCTAATAAATTTGAATTTATATTCACCTGAATGAATGATTATTTCTATCTTATCATCATTCAGGTCCCTTCTGATATATCATCTAAGGATGAACAATCTGAAGCTCAGGTATCTACTTAAATATTATTCTTCACCGAGACATTAGAGGAGAAATTGGAAGTGTACTAGAGTAGAGTATTTATTATTGGAAGTTGTTTTGTTAAGAATATGCTGCTGCAGGAAGGAGGCTCTAGTGGTGACAACAATGCCTCATCATCTTCTAAAATGATAAGCTTTGACTTTGCGAATGGTGATCCCTTTAATTCTCATGTACCTGCTTCAATAGATGATGATGACTACGTGGAGTACCCACTTGATAATTTGGCAGATTTTCCGAGCAATATTGAAGAAGAAGAAAGGGTAAGCAGGTCATTTTGTGTCCTATCTTCCTGTTTTGCCTCAATCTCAAACTTCTAATGCATCCTAATATTTCACTTGCCCCAAAAACTTTTAGATGTTAATGGAGGCAGTACTTCAGTCACTGAAAGATATGGAAGTCAAAAACCCTTCTGTCAAGGAACCATCTCCAAATATTGACAATGGTCTGCCTGAACCATCCCAGAAAGATGGACAAGGGGATTCCTCGACGATTGTAAAACCTGCAATTCCAGACACACAGCCTGGGACCATCTCAGCAGCCAATGACCGTGATTCAGCACCTCAAGATCTGCTTCCCACTTCCAGCAAATCATCAATTGAAACTCCAGGTTCTTCCATTTCCAGCCATCATAAAGATTCTGGAAAAGATGGCGCTTCTTCTCTTGATGATACTTCTTCATCAAGCAATCAAAGTTCAACCGATAGTGAGGCAGCTAATCATACGAAGGCCACTGTGACAGTAGTGAAGAACCCGACAAGTAATATAATGGAAGGTTTGTTACGTCGTTGGGATTTAAACTTCTTCCGAAATAGATGATGGTTCAATTAAAGGTAGCATGTATTATATTGTATGAAAGAATCTGGAAAAAAAGACAGTAGTATTGTGAGAATTGAGAATAGCTTTAATCAGAAGAAAGAAAGAAAAAAGAAACAGAAGAAATTGCAGGTATATATATATATATTTGTATCAATTCTTTTTCAGGAATTGAATGGTGAACCAACCAATGATGAAAAGTAGGATGAC
>JAOXNR010000031.1:3184064-3196643 GCA_028571225.1 Parsonsia alboflavescens
AATCCTTTTGGATTAAACTCCTATTTTCTTGAGTGTTCATCTAATAGCTTTTCTAGGGGTTCTTAGAGAGACTCTTGAATTCTTCAGTACTGGGCTAGGGTAATTGAATTGGGTTGATGAAATCCAAACTAATAGATAATATTGGAAGACAATCATGGTCATTGGTAATCTAGCTTGAACCACTTAATGAAGTTTTGGATTGATCTCAAATGGGTGTGTCTTTAATTGAATTTGACTAGAGAATCCATATCAATTTTGAGATCATATTGATCACATCAAGTCTGATGTGATCTCAACAATTGAAAGGAATTCATCATGCAAGTCAATCAAAGACACCCAATTGAGATCAACCCAAGACTTCATTAAGAGGTTCAAGCTAGATACCAGTTGGCCATGATTATCTTCCAATATGTCCAATTAGTTTGAATTTCATCAATTCAATTCAATTACTCTAGCCAAGTATTGATGAACTCAAGAGTTGGATTAAGAATCCTAGAAGAGTCTTAGAAGAACACTCGAGAAGAGAGGATGTTTAATCCAACTCACATTGTCATGTTGTTTTGTAAAAGTGTTATGTTATGAGGATTACAAAGATAAGGACTACATATAGTCCCAAAGACCTAAATTAACCTAATAATTAGTGGGGAGGGTAATTAGACATAAGTACCCTCAATACGTAACCAAAATAACATGAGAAACCAAAGAAAATGGTAAAAAAAATCAAACAAGATTAGGCTGAACAGGAGGCATTCGATACAGGAAGGTGCATCGGATCCTGAGTCGAATGGCTACTATAAGAATGACCATTTTTGTTATTTGCTGATTCGGTGTCGTCTGCCTCTATCTCCAGCTTTGCTTCTTTTTCTTTCGCCCTTTGTTCCATGGCTTGTCTTACCCTCAATTTGCACTCTTTGTGGACTTGAACAAAGGGTCTTTTATGCACATTTCCAAGCCTTCAAACTCCTCAAATGACCCTTCAATGTCACAATCATGGAACAACCTCCTTGTTGGTTAAACTTGACCAAGTGTAGATCTTGAAGCTCTTCATCATAGCTTCAAGATCAAGTAGTTCTTCCTTATGTTGCATCAATGCTAACATTTCTTCTTTCATCTTCAAAGTGTCATGCTTATACTTGAAGTATTGATCTTTTTACAAGAACTTCCAATCATTGTTAAGATTATCTTTATTGGAGATCATAAGTTCTTCAAGTTTTTGAACATTCTACAACAAGTCTTTCTTTATTCTTGATCTTCCAACCTTGTATTCAAAATACAAGTTCTTGTACATAGTCTCCTTCCTTTCATATGCCTCTTCATCATCTATAGAGACTTAATCTTTAGCATAGTTGAGATTTGAAGCCAAATAGATTGATTCTCCTAAATTCTTCACATAGGATCTTCCATGAATTCTCCCATACTATGTATGCTCCTTGAACTCCATCAAAGTCAAGTTACCGAAGTGGGCTATCACCCTATGGAGAATTGCGATACCTAAGTCAGTAGTAAAATTGAATGAATCAACTTGTTTAATCCGTGTGTGATCCAATAGTGTATATCGAATGAATAGTTATAATTAGGTAAAGTTACCTTGTTGGAGTCAATCTTAATTACGTAAAAGTAGGCATTTTGGATAATTATGAGATAGTATCCCTCCAATTGCTCCTAGAATCAAGGAATTTCCATAGTATTAGGTACTTTGCCATGCACGTCTCTGTTGTAAGAGCTACTAGCTTGTTAACGACCCATGAACCATCTTCAAGACCTCCAGGTGAGTCTCGAAGGTCTTAATGAGCTTCTTTAGAGGTCGCAATGAGTGATTTTAAGGCTTATAATGAGCAATGAATCTTGACATGGAAGGCGTATGAGATAGGTCGAAGCTCTTTGGATCAAAGGTCACAGTTTAGAAAGACCTCGCCTAAACTCATAGCAGGTTAGGGAACTAGGAAGTCGCTAACTCTCCGTTGCAGATGTCAGGTCGGATCCTTGGTATTCGAGTCGATATTGAAGGTAATCTGGGACGGATTATTTGGGTCATACCCATTTTATCCACAATTGGATTTTATTTGTCTGAAATTAATTTTTTTATAAAAAGTGTTCATAATTTTACAAATAAACCATAAAGTATTGTAGTCAAATTTTAATTAATTTAGTGTAAAATAAATTCGATTACAACATCGTAAAACACAAAGTTAAAATATAATCTTAAAAATCTTTAATAAAATATATTTAATCCAAATGATTTTAAAAATTTTAAGTTTTATCCAGCACTTGAAGAAGAAGAAAAAAACCATAATTTAAAAAACTAGCAACAAAAGTCAGAAATAATTTTATTTGCAACCATTTTTTTCTCTGTCATATCCTAACCCTATCACTTAAGTATAATGGTTAAAGGATTCGGATTATAAATGAACTGACAAAAAATAAAAAGGTAAAGAACTACTCACTCATTGTGCTTGTGACATCCCAGAAGAGCAAAGGGTTTTTGTTTTTCTTCAGCTAATTAAAGGATTTCTTTCATCAATAAGAGAAATAGGCTTTTTTTCTTGACTAATTAAAGGATTTCTATCATTAATAAGAAATATTTTCTTCGTTCGTAATAAAATGCCTTATTTTCTATTTTTAATTATTTAAAATTGAATGTTTTATTTTCCTAATTTAGTTAAAGTTTTATTGAGTATAATGATATTATAAAGTTAAAATTAACTAAGTCAAATCACTTTTTCAAATTGCATGCAAATCAAATTGAGACATTCAATATTGGACGAAAAGAGTATGAAAACTCAAGATGGTAGAAAAAATTTCACACCTCAAATAGATAAAGTGAATAAATGCAAAAAAAAAAAAAAAAAAATGATAAACAAAACAAACACATCAAGACTTTCGTCCATGTAGAATCCGTGTGAGGAAATCCATATTCATTACCTGATATTCATGTCTGGACTTTGGTATAATGAAAAGAAAACAGTTGGAATCATTATACTACCAGAATGGGGGTAAGTTCTTGAGCCAGAATGCAACCACATGGAAAAACTATAAATAGAGATCTATGTATGCTAAGCAAATACACCCAAAATAGACAGAACCAGATAGAGTTTATTCAAAAGCAGAATGTTACAGGTCATTTGATACAAACAGAATGATGATGATACATGTAAATTTGATACAAAACCAATATTGTGTTGTAAAACAGATTCTCTTTCTTGGAGTTTCTTGTAGTATTTTCAAGTATGGAAAAGGGACAGAAACAATGTCAATATATATCACTCCTACTACTTTTCCCTTGTCTCAAACCTCCCTCCACATGTTTCTTGAAGTTGTCTTCCGATCTTGACGAGAATAGCAGTCATTTGAAATGAGGGTATTACTAGCCCCTTTACACTCAGAATCAGTGATGTTGTTAAGAAGAATTTAGTGTCAACATATATGAAGTTTGAACCAAAGAAATGTACCGGCAGGGTTTCAAAGCGAGGTACTTGTAAGCCACCAGTGTAATCTGCTAAACTTAATCATTAACAAACAGCCAGTCGGTTAATCTAGGGCAGTTGTGGGTGATGTGATTTCTTGTGCTTGTGCATTTGGATGCTAAACAGAAGATCAATACCACTGACTTCCAGATCCAACCTGAGCAGCGGCTACTTTCCTTGCAATGTATTGGTCAGGCTTCGGCTGCAATGCATTAGATCCTTCAACAGCACCTTCTTCCTTGTCACTCTTATAGGATGGATGTCTTTTGGGGTATGAAGAGGCAGAAACAGCATATTGAGTCGGAACAGCAGAATTCCTAATTATTCTTCGCTGCTCCATAGCCTCTCCAGCGGCTGCTGCAGCTCCACAGTTATTGTAACGTAATACTGAACCAACAACTTTGCCAGGTCTAGCAGCACCACCTGTTGGGGAAGCAAAAGATTATAAGGGCATTGACATCTAAGAAGATGGCGGCAAAAAGGCCAATAGACTTGTATGGGAAATCAATATGCAAGTACACATCAGAACAAGATCATAAGGCTAGAAAATATTTTACTGGAATATGTATAAAGCTTATCTTAAGACACCAATGCCTACTAAGGTCCAGGGCCAAAGAGTACTTAAACAGTCCACTTATTACAGGTATATTATGCAGAATATTTGCAACATAAACATGCATGACCAGTGGTTAGTTGGGATTTTTGAAATCCATTTCATAATCATGCCAGCCACTCTGCTCAAAATAAAAAGGATAAGGACAAGAAAACAGAGACCAGCATCTCCATCAGTTGGTAAGACGTTTGAAAAGTTATCCATGAGTACAGAGATGCAAAGACACTAATAATGAACTTCGAGAGGGAAAACATAGGTCTTGAAAATTGATAACAGAAACTGTCATTACTAGAGCAATACACATGCCTCTAAATCTATCATTTTTTTCATTGGTAAAGGAAACTTAAGGGAGAAGTAGAGCATAAAATATGCAATGGGCATGTCAAGGCATGAGCAGTATACAGAGAAAGACAACATAAAGAGTTAAATTGATGGCCATCTAGATACTAATCGCAACCGACAGAAACATTAAATACACAATTTGCAGTTAGATACATCCCTTTGAAACTAATCGTTAAAAAAATACCTTGAATACTTGGAGAAACCTGCAAAGGAAGTCTACTCATAGGGACACCAGAAGACCGGTCTATGTGCGTCTTTTCAACTTCTTTGATGGAACATCTGGAGAGATCATTAGCAATATCAGCTGAATTCTGTGTTGAATTGTCTGAGTATAGAACACATGGTCTGGGAGAAGAAAGTTGACAGCTTCAATATTGTGTTGAAAACTTGAAAAACATAAATAATCAACTTGTACAAACAGAGAGAAATTAATGAAAGCGGGACATCAGGACTTTCATCCGGCTGTTACCTTGGCAAGGAAGATGCTTGCTGTCTTTCAGGTGGAGCTGCTGCTCCACCATTTCCATAGCGTTCCTCGAGGTATGCAAATTGTTTCTTAAATTTGTCAACAGCACTGAAAAAGGAGCAAAATAATGAGAACTAAACCCATCAAAATATCAATATGCAGCAGCAGCATTCAAAAGAATTTCCTTTCAGCACAAGATCTTTTCCACATTTCTATTCCCTGGGATTACTGATTTCCATTTATTCCTAAACGAATGAAAACAGTGCATAATTTGGAGACAAATGAACTTCAACTAAAAAAAAAATACAAGGGAAAGTAAATAGCGACTATTCTTTTTGTTCTTTTATGATCATTTGGTACGAGGTGAATTTTTCAAAAAAAAAAAAAAATTAAGGAGGGAACATCATTTATTCATCTTAATGTGGCAACACTTAAGCCCAAATCATTGATCAATTAATTCCTAGGATGAAAGCTATGATGAAAATAATTGTTAGAAAGACATAAAACTTGTCATGCATACTCAAAATAATCTTAATTTGGGAAATTTTAATATCTGGTTCACACACCTAACATGATCCAATAACCTGTGCTTGTAAAAGGATGTGCAGAAAAGAAAGGAAGAAACAAAAACCACCCAAGGAACAATTTGGTCCATATCTATGGCATTCTCATCTCATTTACAAAGGCCCAGGATTCATTTACTGGCCAAAAAATTGTAGTACTTATTTCTAGAAAGAAGTCAAGCTGAGGTTCATGGAGGAAGCCAAAACGTCTTCACATACTAGGATTTTCTGTCTTTCAAAAAGGAAAGGAAGATACTAAGGGATAAGGCATGATATGGGACATTAAACCAATACATCATATAACACTCAATGAGTTTTGGGATCACTATTTTCTAAACAAAGTGCAATTAAATGGTAAATCTTACAAGGGCTTAAGTATCAATTTGGCCACTAAACTTGTACTGTTTTTTCAATTTAACCATTGAACTTCTAATTGGGTCAATTTAACCAATCTACTTTGTAGGAATGGTCAATTTGACCACTGAACATTTTTTTGTTGTAATAATTTCAGAAATTGCAAAAAATATAATAAATTATAAAACAATGGAATACAGTTTTTTTTATTATAGATTACTTTATAAAATGAGTATTTTTTATATTTATCTTTTCGTTCCTATAAAAATATAATACTATTATTATTATTGTTTCAAAAATTGCCAAAAAAAAACCATAATAAATTAAATCATAATATAATGAAAGTTTACTGTTCTCATCATCTTTTTCTTCTTTTTTAGGTGTCAGGAATTCCCTTCATCTGTGTTGATTTCTATGTATACTAGACGAATGAAGAAGAGAAGGATGATTTAGCTCAAAAACTAATTTCAAAAAGCTGCAAATGAAGTTAGACATTTCTTTGAAAGTTTCGAACTCTAAGAAAGAGCAATGATGGGGCAAGTGTGTTCCTGGTTCGATCTTCTTCCATTTCTTCCCTTCACCAACAACCCACCATTACTGCATATTCTTGTGCAGAGTTTTTAGTAGTACTTCGAGAGCTAATTTTCCGTTTATTATTTTGAAATAATAATATTATTATTACTATATTTTTATAAGGAACAAAAAGATAAATATAAAAAAATACTCATAAAATTTTATAAAGTAATCTATAATAAAAAAATTCTATTACATTGTTTTATAATTTATTATATTTTTTGCAATTTCTGAAATTATTACAACAAAAAAATGTTCAGTGGTCAAATTGACCATTCCTGTAAAGTAAAATGGTTAAATTGACAAAATAGAAGTTTAATGGTCAATTTGACAACTTTGGCAAAGTAAAATGGTTAAATTCACCTAATTAGAAGTTCAATGGTTAAATTGAAAAACAATACAAGTTTAGTGGCCAAATTGGTACTTAAGCCATCTTACAAGAGATAAAGTTCACATGGGAGTACCTTGGGTACATGAAATTTGTAGGTTCTGCACCCTCTATGAATTCTTTCAACATCTTCGGATGGTATTCCAGAATCTCCCGGTAAATTAGTTCCCGTACATCCTCCTTTGTTATCCTACGTCTTTCAAATTCAAATTCCATTTTTGACACTGGTTGTGCAGAAGGCTCTCTCTCCACTTTGGCCAAGTTCCTGAAATATGGATCTGCAAGAGCCTGAAGGCATGCCATGCAAAATGATCTTCAGAAATCTGGTGGGACACAAAATAAGCAGAATGGTAAACAGAATAAGAATAGACATATATAGGACACCTCTTCAGCACTAGGTCTATCCTTGGGATCAAAAGCAAGCATCCTTTCTAGTAACCGAAGAGCCAGAGGGTCTGCATTTGGAAACTTTTGGGAGAAAGGAATTGGCTTCTTCTTCCTCATGCTACTTAAGTATCTTCTAGCCTTTTCATTTCTTATCTGTTGGCAGAAAGAAAACTGCTGAGCAAAACAAAATGCACAAATAGATAAAGCATATTTCTCAGTGTGATATGGTAAAGTAATACAGGTCACAAGATTCAGACCCTAGCAATAGCTTCAGGGGAAGGTGTCCCAAGAATATCAGTCATGAGGTCCAACTGGTGAACTACATTTTTTCCTGGAAATAGAGGTTTTCCAGTTAAAAGCTCAGCAAATATGCAACCAATGCTCCATATATCAATAGCTGGTGTGTACTGAAATTGATAAAAGATGATAAAATATTGTTAGAAGAATGTCATCTAATCCTCATGGACATTTACATTTGCGAAAAAATGATATCAGATTTGGCTCATCAGAATATTCTAAGCATGATGCCTTGTACCTTGGAGAAAAAGGATCCACATAACTCAGGAGCTCTATACCACCTTGTTGCCACATAATCCTATAAATTCATATAAATAGAAGAAACGGTCATATCTGAATACAATGTTTCACCATCATCGTTGTTACAAAGTATAAGATAAACAATCATTAAATATTGTTGCAGACATTGAGAAAGATACATACAGTCCAGAATATAGCAGTAGGAGTATCATTGAATGCTACTCTTGCAAGCCCAAAGTCACATATCTTAAGCTTGCAATCAGCATTAGCTAAGATATTTTTAGGTTTTAAATCCCGATGGAAGACATTTGCTGCATAAAAGCAAAATATGATCCCGGTCAGAACTATAATAATTATAGAATTTTTTACATTCCATGTGTGAGAAAATATCCAATATTAGGCATTAAAGTTTCTCCACAACATTCGCATAAAACTTACCAGTATGAATGTATTTCAGTCCTCGGAGAAGTTGATATAGGAAGAACTGATAATGCTCAGGCGTCAAGTCATCATTTGCTTTAATGACCTGATGCAGATCAGACTCCATAAGTTCAAATACTACATATATATCTTTGAATTCCCTTCTAGAAGGAGGTAGCAAGATGTGTTTAATTTCGACAATGTCTGGATGACGTAAGAGCCTAAGAAGCTTAATCTCTCGAAGAATACGCGTGGCATCAGAGACGTGTTCAAAGATATCATTTATCTTTTTAATTGCAACTTTTTCCCCGAGATGAGTATCATACGCAGAGCATACAACCCCATAACTACCTTTACCAATAACCTCCTCTATTTTGTATCTGCTACCCTCACCATATTCTGTGAAGAAATCCACATCTACTGATCCCTGCATTTCAGTATAACATACCATGTTATTGGTCACGCATTTAAAGGCAACATCAGGGAAATTTCAGTTTTGAATTGAGAAAGTTCACTCATTAGTATAGAATTCCAACACAAGGAACTCAAAGGACAGATATATATAACATAAACGACAAAATGTCTTGCCTGTAAAGCAACAAAGAGGAGTAGCCTTCTTCCCCCTTTTTCCTTTTTCTCCCTTTCATTGTACATGCTCAGAAGCAAACAAAAACTACCACCACCACGACTCTACTCCCATTTCAAACAAAAAAGAAAAAAGGGAAAAAACTTTTTTTGATATTGATATTTTGCAATCCTCGAATATCTTTTAAGCTGTCTTGATAGTTCATTTATCAATTTTCTTTAATTGGGTCCTAGTTTGATCCTTGTGTGCTGTTTTTGCTATACATTTGGATTTGTATGCATCACAAAGTTGTCAATAGCAGAAGGTGGTTCGCAGAAAAACCTTCCATGGCTGATAGCGAATGGCAAAAATGGTGGGCAATATAAAAATATTTAAAATATAACAAAAACAACTTTGTAATCATTCTAAAACTAAAACATAATTCAGATGAATAACAACAGACATAATTATAGGTTTCGAGTGAAATAACTTATTAAATAAAACATTTGAACAACATAAAATTGAAGAAAATAAGGCATGACGGCCACAAAGAGCAATAAACCGGCTGTTTGAAGAAAATCCGCCACCACTGCAGCAATTTAACAACATTGATACATCACTATGTGTGCATCGTTATATCCAAATGAATACATACTTTCAATACCCACCAGGAAAAAAAGAATTCAATTATAAAAATTTCATTTCCAAATCAGGAACAGATTGAAGTAATCAGATATTTTACAGATTCTCCAAGCACAGTTAATGCCAAAAAAAATTTTCAAACTAAAAATCAGTAACACATTAATCAAATTTCGGCTAAAGGAAGGCCGGAAGGATAAGGCAGCTGAACAGGGGTATAGACTGTGAGATCCTTTCAACGGTAATTGCAGGATGGAGGCTTAATTTTTCTATTCTTACACAACTACCCTCAAGGGTCCTTTCTCCCTAAAACACAAATCTCTAAACTGGCCATCCTAGATTCCCATTTATAGTGACCCAACCCAGAATCTACAAGCAAGAACTGCAAATCATTCATCTCCATCCCAATTAACTCCAATTTCAAAGTCGTCCCCAGAATCAAACTCTAAATTGAATCCCTAAAAGAAAATGTACCCAAGTGGGACCCAACATGACAAGCCATACGTTTGTGGAACACAGCTGTTCAATTCTCTATTGGAATCAGATAAACTGATGACAATAACAAACTAATCCAAATCCTCTGTCTCTAAGATTCCCAGGAAAAGTTTGGGGCACAAGATGGAAGTAGATCTTAATCAAGGCATGTAATGGCCTCATTCATATATTCACGCAAAAACGAAGGAAATTAAAGGTTGATTAGTGAAAGAGAAGCACCTTTTTTCGCTGATCAGCCTGCATTTTTCAGCTATAAAGCATCAAAACAAGAATTCGGTACAATCACCTAGTAAAGAGTAGATCACAAGAGACCTGCAGAAGGTTGACTTCGAACCAAAGATTTAAACTTTTTTTGGTTTCTTCCTTGGCAACAGAACAAGTATGGGATTTGAAACTTGAAGTAATAAAGGTCACAAAAGAATTCGTCAATTAAAGAAACCCAGTTAGGATTTTCAAACGAAAGTCGAAAAGATGAAGAGCAAACAAATAGAAGACTTGATGGGGTCCGAGAACTTGTTAAATCAACTTTTTTAGGTTAACAATGGGAACTTCAAATGGTTTTCCCAAAAAGAATATAAACTCAAGATTTATAAGCCAAAACTTCAAAAGATTCTTGGCGGAAGTACATAGGATGAGATAGCAAGAAACAGGGAATCTCGAAAAAGAAAACGTTCGAAACAAAGAAAAGACTTGACGATGATCCCAAATGCCTACATAGCAATGTTAAGTATGAGGTTTGAGAAGAGAGAGAAGAAGGAAGAGGAGGGCTTTAGATCTTTGAGAAAATAGTACCAGTCTCATCAAGCAGCAGTGCAATGAGATGGAAAAGCGAGAGAGAGCGAGAGCATATGAAGAAGAATATGCAAATGTGCAAATATTCTCATCCATGAAATATTTGCCCAATTTATTTTTTCCAAAATTATGAACCTTAACAAAAATCCCAGCTAAAAGACAACAAAATGGTTACTGAAATTTGGGAACTTGAGATTTATGTTACTGTATCAAAGAAAAGGACATGATTGATGACTCCAACCCAACCAAATTTCTTACCCATTTGATTCTATTTTAGTTTAATTTCAAGGGAAAGTGTTCCAATTCAAAGAAATGATGAGAACAGCTTCTTTTTTCTTGATGTTCTTGTTGTAGAGTTGCTGATATTTTGGAGTTTGAGAAAATGTTAAATATGCTTTACAAAAAATTGTCAAAATAGTAAAAATGTATGTATAAATAATTATATTGTTAAATGGAGTATTTTTATGTCATTGAATTATCAATATTGATATTTCAATATATCTGTTTAATTCATTCCTACTCAAAGAAAACCAAAACCAAGTTAGGTGGAAGAAACCTTTAAAGCTGCTGATTTTTCAAGGCATAATTTGGAAAAAGAAAATAAATATCAAATTATTTCCTATTAATTTTTCCATGTTAATTTTTAATTTGATCTGATGGTAAAGAGTTATTGCATAATTCAATCCTCAAACTTTAACCTTTTGAAAACTTTGGCCTTTAAAATTTTTTTTTTTTGGCCTCTATCATCCCTAAATAATTTACGGTTGGATATTTTGATCCTTTTAATAGGATTTTTTTAAAAAAATCACTGGATTTTGAAGTCAACTTTAAAGATGATAAAGGCCAAAAAAAAAACTTTAAGAATAATAAAGCCAAAAAATTTTTTTGAGTACCAAACCTTGCAAAAGGTTAAAGTTTGAGAATTGAATTGTACAATAATGGTAAATGACCTTTTGGTATCATATCGGATCAAAAGGTTTTATTTTCTTTTATAACCTTTGCCTTTTTTCTTTTACTTTCTAGTATAGTTTCGTTAAAGGAAAAAAAAAAGAGACAATTATATGTAATTAAAATATCCATTTTCATCTAAAGTACGAGTCATGAGATAACCTTCTAAATCTCCTAATTATGTCAAAACAAATGACTTTAAAATATCAAGTGACTTTATTATGATTTTCATTTTGTATTGATGTTGATGGTGAGAAAATTGGATCTCAGATCACCATTCTTGTTGGATCAAGGGGAGATGCCTTAGCCAATATAAAAGAATATTGAGAAAAAAAAATCACATTCTAGAATTGATAGGCATGACGTAGAAAGTGTATTTTGACTCTTTTTGTGGAAAAAAAATCGAAGTTTGTTCTTTGGTTTTATCTCTTTTGTGATTTTCTCTTATTGAAAATCAATTAGGATTGTCTTGATCATGATTCGGCATCATCTTCTTCTTCTTCATTGGGTTTTGGACCAACATAGGTTTAACCTTATGAATTCTTGGGTTAATTGACTTATTAGGCCAAATTTGGCTCTATCACATCCCCCTTAAGTAGCATTAATTAACAATTAATGCGTAGACTTTTTGAGACCATATTGGGCCTTGCCTCATAGGCTTATTTGTTTGAATTATCTATTTGATCAATTTTTTGGTCTCAACTTTTGAAAAAAGTTTCTTGGATAGTGTCTCGGTAAGATTTTTTACCAGATTTGGACAAATTTGGGGTCAAGTTTCTTGAGCCAAGTTTCAGTAGGCTTTTTGACTAAATTTTCTCTTCGATCAATTTTGGGGTCTCACCTTTTGAGATGGTGCCAAAATTGGGTCTCGGATCACCATCTTTGTTGGATCAAGGCCTACAAAATAAGAGAGAGTTCCCAGAGTAAGTATCTCGGGAGATGCCTAAGTCAATATAAAAAATAGTGAAAAAATTATATGATATGGTCTAATTGATAGGCATGACTTAAAAAGTGTATATTGATCCTTTTTATA
>JAOXNR010000031.1:3202908-3226885 GCA_028571225.1 Parsonsia alboflavescens
AGGGAATTGATTCCGTCTCTAACAAATAGGAAATAACGGGCATGGGAAGATGGGACTGCACTGGGAAGAAAGGAAAGAGAAAAAGCGATCAAAGTTGCAGCTTTTCAGCTCCTTGCATCAATCGAGGTTGCGAGACGGGTTGAGTCAGCAACAGCGTCCTGGCATGCCGTTGGTACGGAAGGTGAAAGCCGTCGATGGGAGTGAAATTTGGGAAAGACTCGAGAGATTGAGAGAGAGATGAGTTTTGTTCATCAGACTCGATGGGATTTTTTTTTTTTTGAAGTCCCTCTGACCTATCGAGTCAGCTCTCTTCCTGATGAGTCTAGCCCACTGAAGTTCAACTATAAATGGATTTTAATCCAACCCAACCCAGCCTAAATATAACCATGAAAAAAGAAGCCTGGAAATAAGAAAAAATTTTGTGAAGTTATTATCTAACGGATTTGCTAATGCGCGCTCCAACCGTTACCGTAACGGAATTTTTGCTCCGCTTAGTTGGCTGCATGAGCACTGTAGTAAAAATTCCGTTACGGTAATGGTTGGAGCGCACATTAAGACACTTTCCGGAACGCACCTTAGTAAAACCGTATTATCTAAAGCGACCAACTTTCATATAATAGTAGAGGCCGGCAAGCCAAGCAAAGCCATCCAACAATTCCAAAGTCCCAAAGGTGAAGTCCATCATCCACGGCCCAAATTGCACAGCTTGGAAGCCAAAGGAGGAACCAGCAAAAGATTTTCTGGATGTTTTGGCAACATTTTTAATAAAATGGTTCTCCATATAATGCTAAATGTAAAGCTCCAAAAGTGAAGGCAGAAAATTCTGGCCATACTAAACTTATTTATGCTTCGTTCCATTGTGACTTGCATATTTTTTTCAATAGCTGCAGAATCTTCTGAAACTAAACTGCATGATTGGAGTTGCCTCAAACATGGTTAGGCTAGTAAAAATGTGGGTTGTTTTTCTTCTGGTAATGAAAGAGGGACAGCAAAAATAAAATTCCTTTGGTATTTAAATTCAGAAGTGGGAAATGACTGTCATGCCCTTGTTTTCTGAATTTGGTATGGAGTAATAAATAAGGAATACAAAATTAGTTTGAATCTTTTGACAGCCTTGTTTTCCTTGGTGGCATTGTCAAAATCTTGAACTTGAAGACTTACCATCCTAGATTCCTGATGAGAGTTAGAACGAAATCATGTTCATGACCTATGAAAAGTGTTGGTGGAAAGCTTGACTGAATCATTTATTCTTTGGGAGTATTTTGAGGAGTATTCCCCCATGATGAAGAAACAGAAATCATAGCAGCAGAAAGATAATAATCCTGGTCAAGCAATACACTAAAATAATTTTCTGTTCTGCCTCACATCTATGTATTAAATGATAGGTAAACTATGGTAAAATTTTCAAGAACTTTCGGATGTATGATAATATCTGGCCCAAAATTTGGTCATTTTGGTTACTTGTACTTGAATGCGGGTTCCCGTGCTTCTGATTTCCATCCATCCACAACTACCTCTAATTTCTCTTCACGAGTTTCTTATTCACAGATTTGTCTTTGGTTTACCAGCAGCCTGAACACGCCTACTCACTGACCGCATGGTTACAAACTCCTCTGCAGCAGAAGGATGAATGCCCACCTGGGGTCGAAAGAAAAAGGCAAATTGATCAAGTTAATCATAACAGAAATTCCACCAGTAAAAGAAAGAAAAAGAAAAAACCCAACAGACTCGTTTAAGTTCTGAAAGGAATAAAGCAAACTTGCATTTTCAGTCAAATTAAACAATGGATAAAGTTTTCATCCATTCCAGAATGGAGGCTAACAAAGTTTTATGAAGATTGCCTGCAGATACAAGGCTTACTTAAATCAGGCAATTAGAATTTCAGGTTTGGAAAAAGGCAAAAGTTTTTAATCTAGTCAGAACACCATCCTGGGCAAATATGGTAGGATAAGACAACATCCATGTACCAAAGATGTTGCAAAAAAGAAAAAACTATGGCTTATGCAGCAGGAACAATGATGCATTCCAAGAAGCAATGGCATTTTTAGAACAAATAGTAAATCAGGAATCTTCATAAGTCAGAATACCATAAAATGATTATAATGTGTTCTGGTGCATTTTCGAGCTTACCGTGCTGTCAAATTGTGCTTTAGTTGCTCCACATTTGAGCGCAACAGCAATGCCCTATAGTAAAAATCCCACACATTAACCATTTATCAAATATGATAAAAAAGAGAAACAGAACATGCTTTAGTAAAGGAAAATTTCAAAAAGTGCTGAAGATTGTGCAATATTTAAAAGATAATATGATTCTTTTAAATGTTTTTCTCTCAGCTGATATTAATGAATATATGCAGGGCAGGGTAATAATGTCAAAGAAAAGGGAAAAAGGATTGGATAAAGATAGAGTAAAGACACAATAAAATCAATGTCTGAATGTTAATCTAAACCCTGCAGTCTGTCCTCCAAAAAGAATACTTAAAATCCTAACCTAACAGAACTAAGGGAAAAAAACAAGATCCTAAGGGAAACAAAAGAGTTATAGAAATTGAATTACTGAGGTACTACTGTTACCCATTGTTACCTTCAAAAATATTATATTGCCTAATATTGTTATGCACAGATTAAGCATTCAAAAAACAATACTCACTCCGTCCGGAATTGAATGTCTTATTTTGACTAGAGAAAATTTTATTGTAAAAGTTTGATTTAGTTCGTTTTGAATATAACAATATCAATTCCTTTCTAAAATGTTAACTACTTTAAGAAATGAGACATTCAATTCCTAACGACTCAAAATAGAAACAAAGACATTCAATTCTAAAAGGAAGGAGTACATTATTTTAGTCAAAATACCAAACACCCCTTAGTAAAATAACACCTAAGAAATAGGAATAAGAATTAAAAACGATTACTAAAGATAATAGTGAAACAAAAATAATTATTATCAAATTCTGTAAACAGACTTATTATTTAACACAAATTTTAACTCCAAAACAACCAATATTGTGACAAAGAGGGAGTAAAAGATAACCAGATATAAGTTGATTTCAGAAAACATTGATGTGAAAACGTGTACAAGGAAAAGCATAATGTTGTCTGCTTTAAATTGAATACAGTTGCATCTCTGAACTCCCTCAAGCTATATTAGAAACCTTGTACTAAAGTTCAACAATCTGGTCAGGCAAATATCATCAAGAGGTGACCATAAAAATATATAAATAAATACTACCCAGATGGTATTGTTTTAACTGCCTGAAATGTCTACTGTAATGTGCATATGAAAACGAAGACCAATTTCAGGAGAAGATAGTAAGTACATTCTCCTACGTGCCACAAAATCAACACACTATGGCAGTAGCATTGGACAATAAACATTTTGTTTCATGAAAGAAAGATACCTGCATAATTTCGGGTGCATCTGGACCACACATAGATGCTCCAAGAACCTTATCCGTTTCAGCATGGACAACAAGCTTCATGATCGTCTTCTCCTGCCGGCTACAAGAAAGGAGCAAAAGCACCCAAGTCATATGAAGATATCAACAGAAGATACTACATAACATGTCACAACAAAATTAAGCACTCAGAAAAGATCTTTAAAAGTCAACTTAGGATTGCATACAGTCAGATGACAGCAGAAGTTGAAAATAAAATATCTGATATTAACAAATGTTCATTGACAAGTCAGTCTCAATGCTTGACATGGATACAGTTTATAGGCTACTACTAGGTACTAAATCTTAACCAGAGTGCTTGACATGTACCCTATTCATTAACCTTAGGAAGCAACTTTAAATGTAAATATGGCAGGAAGAGGAGCAAAGAGGTCGCATTTAGTTTAATGAGTATGACAAAACAAAGGACCTATAAACCATGAGCACCTCAAGTTGTCAGAAGATCTTTCATTGTCTGTTCTACTTACCCAGAAATAGTGTTCTTCATTGGATTGAATGACGATGTAAAGACCGATATTTCACCATTTACTTGTTCTATAGCCTCTTCTTCACTAAGTCCAACTACAGATAGAGGTGGTATGCTGTTAAGCAAAATGAGATGTAGGATAGTTAGAAATCTGAAAATTCAAATTAAAACTTCAAACAATCGAGGAAATGGAAAAATTATAGACAATGCAGCCAGTAAGGTAGCAACATCACTAATTTGAAGATGACTAACTTTGTCTACAAATATTTTGAGAAGATATTTCCAAACAAAAACAGTAATACAAGACCATTGGTCTGATGCAAGGAACCATCAAATTTTACATTGTAAGTGAAGCTAAAATATAAAAATAAACCTAGCAAGTATAAGCCATTAACATGAAATATTGTATTAAAAAATACCATAGGAATAAAAAACCCGCCTTTTCAAAAAAAATAAAAATAAAAAAAAAATTCCAGAGAGATGAAATAAAGTTGGTAGGACAATTTGATACAGTAGAAAGTGAAAGGGCAGGTCACCAGAACACCGCACAGGGAACATGATTATAGTCAGGTTTGGTTGGCTGGCCACCAAAAACAGTTTTCTGCATGCAACACAAACCATACAAATCCTTCATGAGAGATTAGTCACAGAGCTTCAAAGATGGCCAGCGGACCTTCAACTATTAAGAAAGCAAAATTAATGAAATATGATATTATGTGCTTCAGCTTAGAGCATACTGCAAAGCAGGTTCCTTCCATCAAGGCAACGGGAGTAAGATTTATTCGGTTTGTAACATCGCCAATAGCCCATATGCTGGGTATGTTTGTTCGAGAGAACTCGTCAACCTGGAAAAGAATAGTGGAGATGAATTGTCAAAAAGTAATCTTGAACAAAAAGAAAAACTAACCAAAATTAGCTTGCTTCAAACAACTGGAAGACATCCCAGCTATCCATTTTATGATGTGAACCACCGTTTTATAAAACAGGGAAGAATATTCAGGGTGAAATAATAAGCTTCAAGGCCATGAAACAAATAAATCCGCAATTTGCTACATTTAACACCCCTTTGGTTTTTCACTGGTCAAAGAAACATGCTCATGGCAAAAAGGGTGCTTATGGCACTCTATCTACCTCTGGTTTAAGTTACCAGGAGATTATGCATACTCTATGGCCAAGTTGGTGAAGTCTGAATCCACAATACAATTCATGAAAACTAGAAAAAGCACAAAAGGATATTAAACCACCAAATCTGAATGATTGAAAGGAAAAAAAGAGCACTTGAGAATGCATGAAACAGAGAATAACATTTTAAAACTTCATACCACATCCTTCTTCAAGACCCAAGAATGTGGAAAGTTAAATCAACCTGCATAGCACTGTCTGCTATTTCTTTGTAAGTGTAATTAACATTGAATGAAAATGTTTGCAGAAAGACAATGCATTCAATACAAGTGCTGTGCACAAAAATTAAACTAGAAAAGACAAAACTTCAATCAATGAATTCAGAAAGAATATCAAGAATTAAATTCATGCTCCCATGGATATTAGGGGAGAATCAAAATACTATTAAACGAGTGCAAAAGAATTGACAACAATATCTCCTTTCCATTGCTTTGAGCTTCTGCATGACATCTTTCAGAAATAGACCAAAATCTATAAAATTAAGTGAAGAAATGTTAACCTTTACAGCACCAACTTTATCAAGTTCAACACCTACAGCTTCCAAATTCAACCTTTTTGTGTTTGGGGCCCGGCCTGCATCCACATATATGGATTGTTCAATAACTGAAAATAAGAAGACCAGTATTTCCCTACACTGGTTTCCTTTAGATACGAAAACTCTTTAACCCATTATTCAAGCAAGTGAAAATTCAGATAGAGCAAAGAAAATTCTCTGCGGTATTTATCAATGCACCATTAATCAGAATTTAAATAGTTAAATATTCTAGCCCATGACTGACAAAACTATCCAGGATGAGAATCCAGTTTAGCATGACCATGGAATCCTAGATGTAATGGAAACAAGAAGTACAAACTACAAGGTAAACTTAGGAAGCAGAAATATCTGGCCAAGTTATGCTTTAAAAAACAAGAATTGCATTCACTTCTAGATGGTATCACTCCCCGGAATCAATTTTAACTTTTCTAGATTGGTTATTAAAGAAAAACAGCCATAATAATCATACAAATCAAATCCTCTTGCTCAAGCAAAATAGTAAGTTAGAAACTCTTGTTATACAGTGGAATATGTTCAAAAAGACAACCAAAAACAAAAACAAACACTCTACTAATAACGATCATGATCATTAACTCTACTTAGGGCCATGCCGACCTTTTTGGAGGCCTTAGTTGAGAACTAGGAAGGGGCTCATATAATATGTGTTTTTATTTTTTTAGCTTTTCGGGTTGCAAAATCATTTATTATAGTTTTTTGAACATTTCAGATTGTATCTATATACCTGATTGGACCTTTTTCTACTATCAAGAATTTCATTTAATAGTTCGTCACTTCATCCACAGGGGTATCTCTGAATTTGTAACATCTTTTTTATTTATACTAACAAATTTATCATCTGTATCATATTGAGACTGAATTAGTTTTTCTACCCTTCTCTTCTTTTTTAATTTTTCATAACCACTTTCGTATTCCTATTTGACATATTTTTCACAAAAAAAGTTAAAATAACAAAAAATAAATAACTTAGACAAAAAGAGATATAAAATAATCAACAAAATGAAATTCAAATATTATGAAAATTACTTTATCAATTAAGAAAATAAAGAAAATAAAAAATCAATAAAAAGAAAAATAATATAAAGGTTATAGAATAATAAAATCTGATGAGGATACTTGCACTAAAAGAATAGTAAAACTTAAAAAGAATAACACTTTTTATATTATTTAATTAATAAAAAATATTATATAATATTAACGCGCACACACACATATATATAGATATAAAATTGTACTACTAGGGGGCCTTCTAGGGGTTTGGGACCTTAGGCAGCCGCCTAACTCGCCTAGTGGTTGGCATGGCACTGGCTCTACTAATAATGTTGGAAATGGCATTTTAGCAAGAGAAATACATATACATTTATGCCTTCCTCTTCTTCTCAAATGATAATTATTTTAACAGCAACAGGAGCAGGATAAGTAATACTCCATCTGAAAAATGAATGTCCCTAATCTACTTTGGATTATCGGGAATGGAATATCCACTTTCCTAAAATAAGTATCTTTTTAATTTAAATTTCCACTAACAATCTCCTTAATTTAATATATTTTCATCTACTAACTCATAAGTCCAGCCATTAACAAAAAAAATAGCAATGCTGACGGGGTAAATTCATTAAAGTCAAAGTCCCTCCTTAATTATTGTATTAAGTTAAAAATGGATATTCAATTTTAAACCCAGGAAATGATTGTTGTCAGTCGGACGTGATGTGGGAAAAGGACAAGCAATCAAATAGTTCAATCTCTATTCATTTGATGATGGCAGTTGGTTTAGTAGAGATAGGACAGCTTATTGGGATAGATGAGTTATTTGAACATTTTCCTTCTTCAAGTAGATAGAAAGTTTGTGAGATAAATAACCTCATATGTAGACGAAAATGCATGAAATTACCTGTGGCAAAGAGTACAACATCAGCCATCAGTTCTTCTCCATGATCGGTGGTAACTTTTATGCCATCATCAGTTCTAAACAGCTAATTTCATTTTTTTAATTTTTTTTTTTTAAAAAAAATTGGAATGGTTAGCATTAAGTAGAGGCAACAAAATCAACAATGTCAGGTAAATCCAAAGAAAAGTTAAAGAAGACTACTGATATTTTTTCCAACAGTGTTCAGTATCAAGACTGAAAATCAAACTGATGAGAAAATGTCAGTACCTCAGTCAAGTTTGTCCTAGGGTGCATATTAATTCCCCGGGCTTCAAGATTTCTTGCCACTACAGCACGCATTTCATCATCAAAACCTCTGCAATCACAGGGTTTTAAGAAATATAAGAATGACAAAGCAGTGAGAACTATAAAAAACATAAAGAAGAATGTGAAAACTAATGTGAAACAGAATATACATGTTTCTTGACAATACAACATTTTTCTTAATTCATAATCTCACAAAATCAGCAAGGAAGGAGGGTTCATCAACGAGTATGCTTTATTTATGACTGATAAAATCAACGAAGAAAAAGGTTTTTCTTTTTTCTTCTCTCAAGTATGAGGCATTATCCAGGAATAAGAAACTTTAGAATGGTTTGAGACAATTACAATCTTTGAACAACAGAATTCATCACTGGACCATGAACGAACATTTCTATAGGTATCCTGTTGTCTAATATTCTCATATTGAGAGTATAGATTCAGCATCCTAGATGCTGTCTGTCTTGATGATGGTCCATTTTCATGCAGAACAGCAATCCACAAGCAAAATGGAAGATGTCCCAGTATCTTCTAAGATCAATAAAATAGATTTTGAAATATTAATCTGTGTTTGTGAATTGAGCTTAAGTTAACTATCAGAAAATTTTCACAAAAGAGACATGCATTTGCAGGAAGCTTTGCATTAAAGAGATAAATTTCAAAAAAGAAACAAATACATATAAAGAAAGTTGCACTAAAATAGCTAGAGAAACCAAATAAAGAAAATCCTACACCATATGTACAAGCAGAAATTGTACCTCAATGGAAGTTCCTTTCTGAAGCATAGGTCCACAGTTGCACCCATGCCACGCCATATTGAAGCAAACTCTACAGCAATGTACCTAAATTACCACAAAACAAGAACTCGTCTTAAGCCAATAGCATGCAACCTGAATTTTATAGAAGAACTAGGAGGTAGACGAACCCTCCCCCAAGTACCACAGCACGCTTAGGCAACTCTTCTAAGCTCAAAGCCTCATCAGAAGTAATGGACAACTCCTATACCAACCATAAAAACCAGGTAAGGAACAGAAAAGTAAATAAACAAGCAAAAGAAGCACACTTACAAGCGCCCCCCTCCCACCACAAGCATGCACATGGGAAAAGGGGAAAAGTACAGCTATGTAAACAAGATGAAGCAAATAGGCATAACTCAATAAGAGGCTTGATATTATCCATGAAATAAAGTTGCTGCAAGTACATGTCTTGATCTATGCATTTATGTGGAAAAGAATATCTCAAATCTTATATATGATCATGATGTAGTGGCAATACCTAAAACAGGCTCAGTAAAGACAGTTTTAAACTGTTCAAGATAAATTCTATATCAATTACTAAATCAAAACAATAAACTGAACCCTCAAAAGAATAGTCATCCATATGATTATGAGCTCTATATTGATCAAAAGATTCATACATACATGACCAGGAATGGCTGGACGATGGGCCCTGCTACCAGTTGCAATCAAAATGTGCTTTGCCGAATATTTTATTTTAGTTCCATCCAGCTGGATCACTTCGACTTCATTAGGACCAACAACCCTTCCTTCTCCTTCAAAGAATTTAACTCCAGCATTTGAAAGTAAGCGCTTATATATTTCATTCAGTCTGACAATTTCCTTGGTCTGACATACACCATATAATGAAGATAAGAAGAAAAGAAACCAATCAGATACGCTTTTTGGTTGAGAGTATGTAGTGATTATCAAAGAAAGCTCACAATATCTAATAACAATTGAATAAGAGAATCTTTCAAGCCAAAATATGAAATCCAGTATAGAGAAAATATATCATGAATGTGCATCGATATAATTAAAAGGGCAAGTAGGAGATCAGGCAAAATAAAGACAACTAAAAAGCATTGAGACAGAGTATGAAGTTTAAAGGACCTAATAGAAGGATGCGACAAAAATTGAAAGAATAAATTGGAGCAAACATAAGCAGAAAAACTGTATCAATTTTCAGAAAAGTTTGGTCAAGTGGGTGAGCAAATAGCAGACTGTCGAACCTTTATCAAATTAAGAACTGAAGGAAAATTTTACAGGAAGAATGTGAATCCATGTAGAAGGGACTCAAACTAAACACCAAACATGTGTGCACTTTTCTTTTTCTTTCTTTTTCTTTTTGCTGGAAACTAAATATGATTGCACTCGAGCCCTTCGAGTCATCCTAAAGGATGCAAGCAAATAATAAATTCAATTTAGCTAAATAAAGGAAAAGAGTATTTAAAACACTACGTATCCACATTGTTGCAACTCCTGCTATATTGCGTTATAGATCAAGTTCAATTATGATTTTTAATAGGCAAAACTATTATCTCAATGTTTGACTAAGCTTGAAATATTATGCAAGAGACTATATAGGGTTTGAAGATCAAATTGGATAATATAGGGGTACAAGGCTACTCTTTAAATGTGATATTTTAGTAGAAAATTAACAAATTAATCCACTACTTGTTAAACTTAAATGAATGGCTGAATATTCAAGTTGCAGCTAAATGCACATGGCTTACCATAGCAGATAACAATAACATACTCATACCATTCCAAACAAACTCATAGGATCATTTAAGTTATGATCTGATGCAATCTAGCAATAGAGGGAAAAAGAAAAAACGAGTGAAGAAGAAATATATCTATAAATAAAGGTAGAGATACCTTGTCTTTCGAGTACAAACAAACAAATATTTTACATTAAACTACAGTAAAAATTATCTTTCTCTACCGCACATTCAAAAAGGAAAGAATTTCTTTTCTTCTTCTTTGGAGCATCTTAACTTCTATGAAGTATCACAACAAGAATGAGACTAACGAATAAAAGGAAGCCAGAAAAAAAATTTTAAATCCCAATTTCGCAATTAAAAGAAGCACCTACAGGCCTCTAAGAGTACTCGAAACCTCAAGAGTGATTGCAAATGTGTGCACAACAAGTAAAAGGGATCTCAAGTGTAGAATGTTTGAACTAAATAAGTGCAACTCCATTACCATTCAGCATGCAAATAAGATAAATGATGCTTCCATTCAAATATCTTTAGTACCATTGTAACTAGCATGCAACAATGGAAGAACGGTTACAACCGAATCATCTTGAAATTTTAACACTAACCTTTTTCTCCAAAAGTTTCTTCCAATTGAAATCAATTCTCTCGTTCAATTCCCATCCAAAATTTCTGGCATCCTGAACAGACAGAAAAAACATTCTTATCACACCATCTAACATGATTGAGAAAAGTTTAATGTTGATAACGGTAATGCATAAACAAATTGTTCAAGAAATTCAAAGCCATAAATTACAGTAAATGAATAAATTAAGACAATTTTGAATCTCATGGCATCGTTGCTGAGAGAACCCAGGAAGACAAAAATGCTTCTAGAAGAAACTAAGATAAAAATAAGCAAATGATTTGGATGCAAGCACAATAACCTTCATCATTTTCTACAATAATGGAGAAAATAGTACCGTCCAATGAAGACAAATACAATTGGAAAAAGAAATCTCAAAAGGCACACAGGTATATCAATGAAAAGGAATTCTTACAAAATTAATTTTACTACAAATTTAACCTCTTTTTTTCCATTTAATCTGCACTAATGAAGACAAATACAATTGGAAAAAGAAATCTCAAAAGGCACATAGGTATATCAATGAAAAGGAATTCTTACAAAATTAATTTTACTACAAATTTAACCTCTTTTTTTCCATTTAATCTACACTTACTTTCTCCCTCTAAAATTCCAAATGTAACTAGCATGAGATTCCTATAAGTAACTTGGCGTATTTACATGCCATAAACACTGCTGCACAAGTTACTCGATGGTTCTTGAGCTATATGACAGAGATGGCAATATATGGATCTTATTTCCATCACCTGCCAGTAGATTTTACCTGACATGAGCATATTCAGAATGAAAAAGATCTCGGAAGCTATTTGACTAAACAGTTACCATGCTTGCTCGAGAAATAGCAATTGTCATTAGAGAGCAACCCTCTTTATCAAGAATTTGAGGCCCTGAACTTATCTTTAAATTACTTTATGGTGCCAACTGCCTACACTGAAACTAATACATTCTTCAACAGTACACCCACTATTAGGCAATGACTGCCATTCAGAGATCATCATAGGACATTACGTCCTTTTCACCCTTGTTCTTATGCAGTACAAGTCATAAGCTCACCTCAAGTTCAGGCCCAAAAGATGCTCCATAGACCAAAATCTTCTTGGGAACACAACCACGAATGACACACCTGAAAGAAATTTTATGTTCATTTCCATTACTACAAGCTAGCTGAAACACCTTCCAGAAAGAGGGGAAAAAAATAAATCTAACATCTTCAAGAAACTAACAATTTCCAAATGAGGTTGACACAGGAAAGCATCATATCTAATGGAAATCAGGAGGAGGGATTAATAATCTAAATTGCCAAGCTCAAAGTCCCATCAGTGAAGATGTCAACGAAAGAATAAAGAAAATCAGAAGAGCAGCAAAATAAAAGTCAATCTATATCAGAATTTCGAGAAACTTACGTTCCACCAACTCCTCCAACAACTTCTGAGCTGATTGGATGAAAAGGAAGCTCACATATTGCTACCTGTAGAAAATATTTTAATTACTCTTAGCAAACATTTTTGCAGGAGAAATATTATAGGGATCATAGGACAATAGATACGCACTAGCAAATGCCAAATGCAATAATTAATAGTATAAGTTTTTAAGCTTCACTGCACATAAGACAGGTTATTACTACGTAATGGAACTATAACCAAACACAAAAGAAGACATGTTGATCTTCCTAATCAAATGAATTATAACAGACATAATTGTTAACCAGTTCCTAACAAAATTAACAGAGAGAACCCCAAGAAATTGAGATTTTGAATTATATAAATTTCCATAGGAGCACTTTCAGCAGCAATCCATCACCAAAACCAGATTACTATCTTCCAAATGAAGCAACCAATAGGCACCCATTATACAAGTCGCATGCAGTTGTAGCATAGCAAGGATATCAGCAACAGACTGAAGAAGATGTACCTTAGCTCCATTCTGGGCTGAAAATCTAGAAGCCCGAACACCACCACTTCCAGCTCCAATCACAAATAAATCAAAGTCATAGTGGACACCGTCACTAGGTTTTTCCACTTCCCCATCAATCAACATCTTCCTTCCAAGATTTGCCATGATAACACTAAACGCATACGCACACACAATATCAAAACATAGCACAAAAGTAGAAAATAACTACAAAATCTACTGTCCAGCAGAAAAGCTGGACAAAAACAAAACATGAAATCAAAAACCCCTGGGAAGCAAACAAAAGAAAGCATAAATCCTAATTTTCCTCATAAACCCCATCATCTCAGAAGATCCATTTATATATAAAAATATTAAGGGTAATAGAAAACCAAAAATAAAACAAAGAACAAAACTGCTTTTCTTGTAAAAAAAAAGCCATAGATTGCAAACGGGGTTCCTAGCATTCATTCCCGACCGAGATTCTTCTATCTTAACAAAGTAACTTCTTCTTCCAGGAAAAAACAAAATTTACCATTTCTTGATTCAACGGAAACAATAGAATCAACAAAATACTATAAGAAAAAGGCCAAAAGGGATCATAGAAAGGGAGTATTACCTCTTTGGTACTGAATCAAAGTTTCTCTTTTCCTCTAAAACCCTTTTTTCTTCTGAGATTTATATGATTACTCCAAGCGCGATGAAAGAGTAAATATACTCAAAAATCTGACAGCCTTGAAGGAAGAGTCTAATTTGACCTTCCCTGTCCACATTTTAATAGCCTTCCCGATGAAGAGTCTGATTTGATCTTCCCGCTCGACATTTTAATAGTCTTCCCGATGAAATCTCATTTTAGCCCTTCTATTTTTGAGTTTGTAATTATTAAAGATACATTTTATATATTAAATTGATAAAGTAAACTTACATATACTTATCATTTATAAACAACTTCAATGTAAGATTGGGCTGTTTTCACATATACTCAATTTGAGTAAAAAGATTTCAATATTATTTATTTCTATACAATATTTCATAATTTATCCAATTATAAAATTAAATTTTCATTCCACACATATTTTGACTTTGATTTTGAGTTTAGTTTATTTCTATTTTTTGCTGTTATGACGTTTGATGGTTGTGTTTTGATTCCTAAGGGTCGTCGGGTTTTATTGGTCATCTGTTTTGTGTTGTTTGTTTGGTATAAGGAAGAAAAGAAAAAAAGTTGCTTGTGTGAGTGTTTGAAGTAATGACCGACCTTTGGTAATATAGGTCGACTTTCAAGCCTGTACTGACCTTCAAGCCTATATTGATCTTCGGCAGATAAAATCGATCTTCAAATCGTTATACCGACCTTCCACCAGAAAAGCATTTTTCTCATTTCCATACTCATATCCCATCTCCCAATTTCTTTATGTAACTATTTTGCATCCAAGACATATCACTATCACTGTCAAACTAGATATCAAGGCATGTCACTATCAGAGTTCAAACGCAACAGGGAACAAAAATGGTGCATCTGAAATTGAGGCATGTCACTGTCCTATTTTCATAACTTATAATTATTTTCATATTAATCATCACTTGCAATTTTTTTCATATTATTTTTAATTACACAATATAAATAAAACAACTAATATAATTTCATTTTCATTTACATAATTTACACACTGTCCAAAATATACACATGATATAAAACAAAAAATCACTAGGATAGAAATCTATGTACTGCTGCTATAATTAAGCGTGATCAGTGTCATCTTGTCCCTAATGCACTGGGTTGCATATGGAATATCCTCCAGTGATGGCATCTTCCCAACATACCCTCTCAGCAGCTACGAAATATAATATGCAATGTAGGCCAAACAGCTAGTAGAATCAGGTTGACTCAGGAGGGCTTTAATGCCAAAAAACTCATATTCGAACTTGGCAATGGAGCAACAACAACTCCTATCGTGGAATAATAGTCCGCCTATACCAGAAGGTGCAGCAACATCCTACAGATCGGATCCATCGGCTCTATCCTGCACGTCTTCACCATTTTATCCCGTGCTGGCCTCGGATCATATGGAGTGACCTTCACTTTCTTCGAAGAGATCCGTAGAACTACCCAGTGATTCTTGTAGCAACAAGACCTGCGAATACGTCGGAAAATATTAAATTATTTTAAAATGAAATGTAACTTAAAATTAAAAAAAAATAGTAAATATGTTTATTACCTCATCAACTCACCATCGAGCGACCTCATCGTCCTCTCTGACTCCCTTCACCCCGCCGAGGGCCCTTTCATCGAACTTGTGGGTCTTGGGCTTCCCTCCAACGGATGTAGAAACGAAAGCGGAATGAAACATGCTCTGCAAATTGAGTCATTTTTAATCGATATTATATAAACAAAATACTTTATACACTTGATAAAAATTAAATAAAATACTTACGTAGAGATAAAACGGGACAATGGCAAACCTCTCTGTCATAGGGTAGGCATCCGGATTCACTATAGATGCCCGTCGTAGCCCTCTGATGAACTGATCTACATGAGGGTCTTCCAGCTCTCGAGTGCAATCTCCAACGATCCTCAAAAAGTTCTCGTCAAAAGAGAGGAATCCCCCCGTCGAGCGACTGCCATAAAAAAACCACAATTGTTAGAAAATATAAATAATAACTCTAACATATTAAAAATGACTCAGTAACTTAATCATGAAGAGAAAGCTAAATTGTATTAACGGAATGCATATAAATACCTCTCCGATTCCCTCGAAGAGCAGAAATTATCCAAGCGGCTCCGGTTTTAGGGAGTGTCCACTAGAAATACCACAGAACCTTCCCCTAGTATCCCTACCGAGCCTGTTTCTCGACCTTTCTTCATTTTGGGCTTCTTTTTTGGAGGCCCATAATGTATATGGTGAGAGGGGTCCGTGAAAGGTGACATGAGGCTTGCAGCCCGAACCTTGATCAGAACAACATGTCCTCCCTCCTGAGATAATTTTAAATCAAATTATTAGAATGTAAATAAATTAAATTAAAGACACTTGAACCAAACATATAAATATGAAGTCAAAAAAATACTAAGAAACTTAGCTAATTATGTCTTGTCTCACCTGAACAACAGGGTCGGATACAACAGTATTAGGCTACAAAAATTGGTTCACGTATGAAATATTAAAAAATAGAGAGATGTTTAATCTAACCTAATTGGTAGTCCGGACCTCGACTAGACCTGGTGGATTTGCCACCTTCCTCTCACAAACATCTCCCTCTGTCGGTTAGGCAGAAAAAATGTCAAGAATAGTACCCTCCTTTGTGCACATGCACAAATGTATTCAACATTGCTCCGAGTTCCTCTACTGCATCATCAGTATTTTGATACTTCAAGCCTGTCAAAGAAGCTCATCTTCCTTTTGCAAGACTGTCTTTCCCTTTAGCACCAGATGGGATTATCCATCGCTTTTGTCTCAACTTTTGTCAAAGCCTTCCATAATAGGCTATTCTGGCTGCTTGGTGTGTACCCCTCATCAAGTATCAGAATGTCAAGCATCTCAAGGAGAATTTGTCTAAACTTCTCTACCTGCTACAATTTCTACTTTCACAAGACAAGTCTGCATTATTTAAATTGTAAAATGAGATATTGCCTTTCCATATCTTTAGTTCGTCAGCCCAAGCATGGAGCATGGTAAGAGAAGCCATAATCATAGGACGAGAAGTTAGATGCACTTTAATTTATGCCACGAGGAAAACGATAATTACGAAACTTTTTCCCATACCAGGAGACTATTGCTCGACATGGGGAAAAGTTCCCTAACTATTGTTACCCTCGTGACATTCATGATTTATATATTTGCAAATATAAAAAAATAAATAAATAATTTGCTAGATTGAAGTTAAATTAAATTAAGTACAATAAATAAAATAGGCTCCAAACAATTTGTAATCGTATGAAAAAGTATTATTTAAATCCTAAACATAATATTTTACAAAAAAATCTATAATAATTTATTATTTAAAACCATTGTATAAAACTTTATCCCGAGTATTTTAATTTTAAACATATTATAGTTATAACTTATTATTATTATTTTTAGTAGATAGACATTGGTGGAGTCATTATAATATTATTATGTTACTTTCTTAATATAAAGTACAATGTATTTTTATTTGTATATATATAAAAAAAGGTTAGGACAATCATTATTAAATATTAAGTATTAAAGTACATTGAATAATTAAATTCAATTATACGCTAATAGTATAAACTATATTGTATAATAATAATAAATCATTGTAAAGTACAATGATAGTTTAATAATAATAATTTTTAACTATTTTCATAATAATAATTTTTACTTAAGTTACAATTTATTTAATTTAATAATAATAATCTATATTTAACTTAAAATAATAGTAACATTTTTTATTTAATCTAAAATTTAATAAAGTTAATTTTTATTTAATTTCAAATTTAATAATAATATTTTTTATTTAACATTTTATAATAATAATAATTTATTAATAATAATGGGCCGACATTCCATAGATTATCCCAACCTTCCATACATTATCTCGACCTTCTATAGATTATCTCGAACTTCAGTGATATTTAAAATAATAATACCGAAATAATAATGGACTGACCTTCCATAGATTATCCCAACCTTCTATACATTATCCCAACCTTTTATAGATTATACCGGCCATAAGTGATATTTAAAATTTTACAATAATAATAATGAAATAATAATGGGCTAACCTTCCATAGGTTATACCGACCTTCCACAGATTATCCTGACCTTTGGTGGGATTATCCCGACTTTCCACAATTTCAACCCAAAAAGTCTATTTCCAACCTTCCTCAATTGTTCATCCCACAAATATGCCTCCAAATAGGCTTAACATTCATCAAGTATCAACAAAATTTTTTTTTAAAAAAGAAGAAGTACAAACCGAGGCATATGACAGTTAAAATTTCCAGTTCAAAAGGAAAAAACAAAAAGATGATAGAAATGACGCAAAGGGGAACGAACAATCACAACACAAATGTTTGCACAATTATGGTGGTGAAGGGGAAAAAATTTTAAATGACCCAAAAAGGACTTCCTTGTAGTCGAGGAGGTGTAGGTGAAACCTTTTCTTTTTTGCAGCAATCTAGCTTCTTCTTCTTCGATAACGGCAAGCTACCGGTAAACAAATTCCACGGCAAGAAGGGAGCTTGAACAAATGGGTTGTGAGAGGAGATGGACGATTAGGTTTCCGTTGTGGGAAAGTTGTTTGAATGGGTTTGTGGAAGGTCGGATGAATGAGGGAACAACAAACCCGTTGGAATTCCTAGTAGATTTGGGGAAGACCGACTAAATGAAGATAAATGGATCTTTTCCATTTGGTCAGCCGTTCTCTTTTCTCAATTTGGTTGTTCGTACCAATTTGGGTACACAGTGAAATTTACTAATTTGAAATGGATGCAATTGAAATGTTATCGGAAATCGGGTATAATTGAAATATCCGATTCAAATTTGAGTATTTTTTGAAATTTCCACTATAAGATCTGAAAACATTAGTAGATCCGTTCCAAATTAATTATCTTTTAAGGTTATTTTAGCAATATTAAGAAAATACTTCCACCATTTCACAATAATAATTTTACTCATTTTGAACTGTTTTACCCCTTATAACTATTTTGGTTTTCAAGAAAAATTTATTAGAAAATTGGAACTAGAAGTATTAGAATTGGTTGATATAAAATTAGAAGACATGAGACAATTAATTAATTTTGAAAAAAATGCACAAATAAAAGTAAATTAACCATGGATTAAACGGGAAATTCAAGTCTACTTTTTGCATAAAAATGTATAAGCAACAAGTATGTTGGAACAAAAACTCCCTCCTTAAGCAACAGGTAAATTAGGACAGAGGGAGTATTCCATATCCAATCAATTTTTTACCTTTTCAGTTTTGACTTTAATATATAATGAATATTAGAAATGTTATAACGCGTATAGAAGCTCAAATATGCTAATTTTATAAACACATAGATAGGTCCATTATAAAGTGAGATTGGTGTGCGCTATAGCATTTCTTTAATAAAAATTATTTTAAGTTTCATTACTTGCTTAAACAACTTTTTATTGCATAATATTATTTTGTGTTAAATAAAAAGTATAAAATTTTAATAAGTAAGTGTTTAAATAAAATATAAAGTATGACATATTTATATATGATTCATAATTAATTGCAGTCCACTTCAAAGAGATATACTAAATTAATGTGTCGATGCAAAATATTATATTTATTTATTTATTTTATCTAAGCAATATGTGGATCAAGTTTTCACGTACATTTCGATTGTTTCGTTAGGAATTACAGTTTATATGAAGATTTCACTTTTAAATCACTCAATCACATCACCCTTGAATGCAAATTATTTTATTGCTTAATAATTAATTAATTGAAAAGAAGTAGGGGCGGGGGGCACCAGGGATAGAATTGTCATTTCATGTAGGTGAATAAAATCACAAACATAGGCCCACAGATTGCAGTTTCTTTTTGTAGGCATTGGACAATGCATGAGACATACCATTTTTATGTGAATAATATTAATAATAATATACATTATTTTTAGTGGATGGCAGAACCTGGACGCATCTGCCACATAACTGAATGCGTCACTATTACCTTTACTTTTTCATTTCATTTTCGTACTATTTTAAATAATCGAGAGATTGAATTGGTATTTCATTTTCTTTTTACATTAATTAAATTTTGACTTAACGAATAAGTTAACATATTTTTCTTTTCAATTTAGAAATCGATCAATTTGACCAATATAATTTGCATTTCTAAACAATTTAACTATTATATTTTTGTATTTTTAGAAGTTTACCTACTTCACAGTGATTCAATTGAATTATAATCGCATCATAATCAATTTTTTGATGAGAATGTCATGTAGTTTTCCATATCACCATTTTTTTTTTAATATTGACTAAAAGAATTTTCAGTAGTATGTCAAAATTATTATTTTTTATCTAATTTTTTTTCGATACTGAAGGAAAATTTTACTTTGAATTTAACTAATAATGAGAATTTTAGACGCATGAAAAGCCACGTATACTTGATATTATTAATGAAAATTGATTACATTTGATTGCTATTCAATCAGACCACAATGGAGTGGCTAAATTGTTTTGAAATACAAAGTATAATTGTTAAATTGATTGGTTTTATAATTTAATGGCCAAACTGGTGGGAAAAAAAAATCTAACAACTAATGTGATCATGATGTTGGTTAACCTATTAAATTTTCTCAATAAATTAGTATAAAAAAAATTTGTTTCAAATCAAAATAAGATATTTATTTTTAGAAAAATTAAAGAAAGCAATAATTAAAATTAAATTACAATCGTAATAATAGTAGAAGAAAGGTAACAACTTGTTTGGTAGGAGTTAAAAGAGTGATCATATGGGGAGTGAAAGTATTTCGCTTGGTAGGAAGTAAATTAGAAGGGAAACACCTCTCCTCTATGTCATATTTTTCATCCCTCCCAATTTGAACAATTTAGTCAATTACTTTCTGTAAGATTACTTTATTACTCTTTTATCTCACAAATTCCTCTCTCCCTTTTTTTCCCCCCTTTTGCCACCTGACTTCAATTGGCTCTTCTCTTTTTTCTTTCTTTTCCCCTCTACACTCTTCCCGCTTGATTTTTGTTGTTCACTCTTCTTTTATTCCATCTTCTTTCACGTCTTTTCATGAAGTTCTTTTTTGAATAATAATAATAATAATTGCCTTTTTTTTTTGAAATTTTTTTGATTAAGTATAGATACAATCATCATAATATTAATAATATTGACTTAATATTATTAATTTATTACTATTATGTATTATCATCACTTTCCATGAAAAAAACAGTTCATAAAATATAAAACGGACAATAATGGAAAAAAATCATGACAAAATTTACTTTCCTCCCCTTCCACTTTTCAATCTAACCAAACAAAAAAAAGTAGTTTGTATTTACTTCTCCTCCACTCGTATAAAACGAAATTGAAGTAACTGTAAAGAAAAGTAAATTATGCCCATTCCTTTCCCCTCTCCCTTGCATACCAAAGAAGCCCTAAACGAGAAAGATTAAGAAAAGATCTTAATTCATGTATAATCTTCATTACAAAATCTTTTGTTCTTACACAATGAGAAAACTTGATTCTTTGCTAGGAGGAGATACTTGGTTTATACCTAAGGATTCTATATATGATTTGTTGTCCATTGATTTTCATGGAAAGAACTTGGAGACATATTCTTGTGAATTGAATTACTTGAATTTCTTGTTAAAGTATATCTTTGGGTCACACATGAATAAAACTTCAAAATTTGTCTTGGATGATAGAGTATTGTGGATCTTTGATGTTAAGATTCTTGAGAATCATTTGTATCTTTGTGGTTTATTATGTTTATTTATTGATGACTCTCGATCCAAGATAATATTGTTAGAAAAGTACTTCATTGTGAGTATGAGAAGAAAGTCCAAGCTAATTGAGAATTATTGTTTGTTGGAGATTTGTGAAGAAGCTTATGAATTTCATGATAATATACCTGGAGGAGGTACTCTATGTATTCTTGAATATTCTAAGTATGATGAATTCTCTGATTTGTTGACTCTTGAGAATCATGAAATTGTTTTTCAAAGTACTTATAGTCGTCCTAAGTCCTCAAATGTCTCATTCAAAAAGCATGTTGTAGGACTACACATGAAAAAGAAATCTATGATTATTGGTGAATACATGATGAATTCTTGTGAAAAAGTATATCAATGTCATGATAAGAAATTGATTTTTAGTGATGTTGATAGAATTTATGTTGAAGAAATCTATATGTTCACTATGTGCTTAGTCTCTATTTGGCATATTTGGTGGAACTACATGATGTTATGGTTAATGTTTTGTGCCATGAATAGAGATATGATGAAATTTTGGGGATCTTGGAAATATCCCTTGTTTTTAGAAGAGCATAATGATGTCCATCTTGATGATTTAATGTGTCCTAGCATATGTAGAGGAATCTTCTTGTTCATCTTTCACATAAGTTCGGAGTTTTTGATAGAGAGCTTGTATATGCTATGCCAAGGGAGTGTTTCTTGAGCTTAATGAATTTGAATTCAAGGTTTAGAAAACCTTTGTGCCATGCTTTATGGGGACATCAACCTTTGGGAGTTATGGTTGAAGCTTTAAAAGATAACTTTGTTTCTTGTTTGCTTAGAGTGGATGGTATTCCTTACCCATGTTACTTCTTCTAATGAGTTTATTGTAGAAGAGAAGGAATGCATATCAATCAAAGAGAGACCATCACAATTAAAGGATTGGATGGTAAGGCATTATAAAGTTGCAACTTGCATGATGGATAAATTTGTTCAAGCCTTTGATAGCTTTGAGCTATGTGGTAAGTACTATCTTGATGTTTTCAATCAATATTAATGATCATTCTCTTTTCTAGGTAGGACTTCGAGATTTGAGGACAAATCCTCTTGAGGTGAGTTGGAATGATAGATATCAAGGAGCCAAGTAAGCTTTGATTAGATCAACTTGGATGCTATCAAAGGGAGAATATTTTAAGGATGATATTCATGGAAGAAAGAAGGCTTACAAGGACTTGTACTTCAAGTATGAGAGTTCTTGGATATCTTCAAGTGATAGCTTTGCAAATGATAACTTAAAGGAATACAAGCCTTATGAAATGAAGTTAATTTATAAAGACTTATATTTCAAATACAAGTATGAAGATTCAAGGGATAAGAAGACATTGATGGCATACATACAAGACAAGGGCAAACAAGGTGAATTCAATGCCATCTTTGAGAGGAAATCAATGAATAATGAAGATCAATCAAGAAGTACTTACAATGTTCACATGATTCAAGGGTTTGGGAAGGATTCAAATGAAGTTTAAGACCTTAGAGAGTTGTGAGATCAAGTGGAGAAAGTCTAGAATAAAAGGGCCAAGAAGGAGATTGAAGAACAAGCTTGGAATAAGCTTGAAAACAAGGCTGATTTTCAGCCTTGACAGTGAAGTACTGATGCCAGTGCCATGAAGGACAGCAGGTTGATGACCAACCTTGGAACTTGGATGCTATCACTTGGTATCCATTTCGTCCCTCAAAGAAGCCCATTCAAGTCCACCAAGAGTCTTTTCCAGTTTGCTTTTGAATTGTTGTGAAGACATGCACTGGTTGAAGTCTAGTGAGTAGCTTGCTTGATATTCCAATTCCAATTCTATTGTACCCCAAGTCAAAAGCAACCGACCCACCAAAGATGGCCATGAGATGAAAGCTGCCTAGTTGTGAGTGGAATGCCTTGAAGCTTCAAAATTTAGTAGCCTTGTTGTTCCAAATCTAGAGAAGTCCGGGAGCTCTAACCTGTTGTGCACACAACACCCATGAATCACAATTAACCAAATTTAAAATGCTTTGAACCTTGGTTGCAATGTTATGAAGACTTGTTCCAGCTTGACTTTTCTTCATATTTTTTGATCTTTTTAATTGTTTTAAAGTTGCTATTTAGTATTTAGCCAATTTTTAAGACACATTTTAGGGCTTCTTAGATGATGACCATTAATAGTCTTTTTTTGTAATAGTTAACTGAACACCTTTCCAACAAGCATCAAAACACTTTGAGTGATTGAATTTCCAAGATCAAACTTGGTCTTTTATGTGTTCTTAGGAGCTCTTATTAGGGTTCTTAGGTGACTACACTTAGGGCAATTAATCACTTTGGGTAAAGGTATTGATTAGTTTACCAAATTAGGAGATTGGTTATTACCTTAAACTTTATGATGTATCCTACAAATTTCATTGATGGGTTTTGAAAAGGAACTGCAAAATAATAAGAGAGATATTTGAGAAAAGAGAAGGGAGGTGAAGAAAAGAGAAGGAAGAGATCTAAGAAATGAGGCGACAACATGAGAGTGTTAAGAAAGAGTTTAGGATTAAGGTGGGGACTGGGGAGACATGAACATCTAGGGTTTTCCTTTCATTTTTTCATTTTTCATTTTTTAATAAATATGATAATACCCGGTCTTTTACTTTGATCTAGTGGCTAGTCTTCCTCTCACCAAGTAAGTCCAACGATGTAATTATATAA
>JAOXNR010000031.1:3234338-3273600 GCA_028571225.1 Parsonsia alboflavescens
ATTTTTATAATAAGGGGTGCATCTTGATAACAATTTGCATAGATTTTCTATCACATTTTTACCTTACTAATTAAAATTGTTCACATATTTTCTAATATTTTAAGTTTTAAGTTTTTTTTTTTATTATTCTTTTAATTGAAAAATATCTCTTCAACAAATAATTATAAATAAGTACATATAGGATTTTGATAAGTAATATAAGAATGTACCAAAATACATGTATTCAAAGATCTCAAACTCCTCTTGTAACTCATTGTGAATCATCATTTATTTCTTATTATTATGGTGAGAAACTATATGGGCTTTAGTTGTGTCAAACCTACTACGATTGCTTTTGAAAATATCACAAGACACTTTAAAATATATAAATTAAGTTGGAGAAATAAAAAGAAAAAAATCTTTTAAATCAATCAATAAAGATTGTATCATGTTTTCGAATAGATCTTAACTTTAAAAAGTTGCTTGTACTTCCAGTTCCTATTCTGTTTAAAAAGGAAAATGTTTTTCACTTCAAAAACAACAACATCACAAGTACAAGAAGTAGGAGAGAAAATATAAATGAATAAAAGATATGGGAAACTAAAAATTGGCTTAATGGATTATTAAACCCCCTCAATTTATCATAACAACCCTATTGAGCTCTTAAACTTTTGTTTCACCTTATTATATTTCTCAACTTGTGATAATCAACCTATTAAGCCCTTGAACTTGTATTTTAATATATTGAATCCTTGATATATATCAAATCATTCACATCAGAACTTTTAGTCACACAATAGGGTCAAAACATATTTTAATATTACGTCATATTTATGTTAAACTATAGATTTACTTATTTAATTTTTAAAAAAAAATATTTTTGCATTTAAAATAAATGCTTTTTATATATCGTGGAGGGTTAACCCGTCAACCCGAACGGTTTCCAGGGTTAGGGTTGGGCATAGGTTTTTAGAGGGTTGAGGTTGGCATTAGGGTTAAAATTTAATTTCAAGGTTGGAATATGGATTTAGCCAAAGTCACCCCGAATCTAACCCATTGGCATCCCTAACTTGGTTATGTTCTTTTGGGATCTTTGTGTAGGTGATAAAAATATATAAAAAAGTTCCCAAGAAAAAGTGTATAAATAACACAAACAAATTGTTTGAAATGCTCGCCCTCTCATGTAGGTCCTGTTTACCTAGGCTTGTTTTAAAGAAGGCACTTATTTTTTAAAAAGGTAAAAACACTTAAGTAAAAAATATATATATTGTTTGTTTATACAAAAAAAGCACAAAGTGGAAAATAAGTCAAAATTCTTTTTTTCTTTGAAGTTACAAAAACTAACTTATAAATATGCATTTTAACCTTCCAATTTTCATACTATTTTTTCTTCCCTCTTTTGTTTTCATTTTTCTTCATTTTTTTGTTTTTATTTATTTTTGTTGTTTCTGGTTTTTTTTCCCCCTCTTTCTCTCGTCATAAATTTTCATTTTTACCCACACAACCCTATCTTTTTCTGTCCCATTTCATCTTTTCAGGTGTTCATTTTCTTTTTTTTTTCTTTTGTGTTTTCATTCATTAACCTTCCCCCCACCCTTGGTAACCCTAACAATTCTATCCTTTTTTTTTTTTTCTGAATTTCTAAATCTCTCTCTTCCACCATTTCCTTTATTTTCATTTGTCTATGTCTTGTATCTTAATTTTCTCTTCTTTTTTTCCTTTTTCTTTTTAATTTTTTTATTTCTTTTTATATCATTTTAAAAATTCTTTTTTCTTTTTATTTCATGGATATATGTTTACACATTAAAACATGTCAAAAACACAAATAAATTTATTAAATTTTTTTAGATCATCATCAATCCATCTTCGTCATATTTTTAAAAAGTTTTCTTGTTTAGTGTATTAGGTTAAAAAATAATTTAAATTTAACTAAATATATTAAATATTAGTTTTTAATGTATTATAAATTATGAAAGATAATCATCCTATTAAATATTAAAAATTTATAATAAAAACAGAATTTAATAAATTAATTTTATTTTAAGTTAACTACATTAAATATCTATTTTAAATATATTATAACTTTTATATCTTAAATTTTATTACAAAGTTGAAAAAAATTAACATAAAAAAAGATCTTGTAAAAAGATTTTTACAAGTAAATTTTTATCCAAACAATTTTTTTTTTTTTTCAAAAAAAGCACATTTACAAAAAATAAAAAGTATATAAACACAAAACTGCTTAATTAAAAATAATAATAATAAATAACACTTTTTTAAAGCCCATCCAAACGGGCTCTAAGTCTTGCCAGGTGATAATATTTGGAACTAATAAGTCTCAAGTTTAAGACACGATGAGGGGGAACCTCAAGGACTGGGGGTATAGGGAGGATAAGGAGAGGAATGGTTTAACAAAGAAAAGAAAAAAACCATAAATAAAAAAATAAAAAAATAAAAAAAACATTAGCAACGTGGTATCTATTGCTTCTTGTCTCTCTTCATCTTTCTTCTTTTTTTGTTATTCTCACTTTGATAATGGATATATTTATTATTTTTATAATAACGGGTGTATCTTAATAACAATTTGCAAAGATTTTCTATCACATATTTACCTTACAAATTAAAATAGTTCACATATTTTCGAATATTTTAAGATTTAAGGCTTTTTTTGGGCTTTTAATTTAAAAAAATTTCTTCTACAAATAACTATAAATAAGTACATGTATTAGAAGATCTCGAACTCCTCTTGTAACTCATTGTGAATCATCATTTATTTCTTATTATTCTAGTGAGAAACTATATGGGTTTTAGTCGGGCCAAACCTGCTACGATTGCTTTTGAAAAAATTACAAGATTCTTTAAAATATATAACTTAAGTTGTAGAAATAAAAAGAAAAAAATCTTTAAAAAGATGCTTGTACTTCTAGTACCTATTCTTTTTAAAAAGGAAAATGTGTTTTACTTAAAAAACAACAACAACGCAGGTACAAGAAGTAGGAGAGAAAATATAAATAAATAAAAGATGTGGGAAACTAAAAATTGGCTTAATGTATTAGTAAACCCCTCAACTTATCATATTGAGCTCTTAAACTTTTATTTCACCTTATTATTTTTCTCAACTTTTCATAATCACCCTATTAGGCCGTTGAACTTTTATTTTAATCTATTGAATCCTTGATATAAATAAATAAATATATATATATATATATTTATATTTATATAATCATTCACATCAAAACTTTTAATCACACAATAGAGTCAAATTAGTCCAATTTCAATAGGAATCTTAAAACATATTTTAATATTACATCATATTGATGTTAAACTATAGATTTACTTATTTAATATTTTTTTAAAAATTAATTTTGTATTTAAAATAAATGCTTTTTGTATATCGTGAAGGGCTAATCCGACAACCCAAAGGGTTGCCAGGGTTAGGGTTGGTGGTGGGTTTTTATAGGGTAGGGGTTGGGATTAGGGTTAAAATTTAATTTCTAGGATTGGATTATGAATTTAGCAAATGTCACCCCGAATCCAACCCATTGACATCCCTAGCTTGGGGGTGTTCTTTTGAGATCTTTGTGTAGGTGATAAAAATATATAAATAAAGTTCCCCTGAAAAAGTACATAAATAACACAAATAGATCCCTAGGAATATATATAATGATCAAATTAACCACTAAGGTTGTCTTTTTTCTCAAAGTGAAAAATCAATTTGACAATTTCACTGTTTAACTGTGTGAGTTTTGATAAAGATTTAACTGTATAGTGGTTAAATTATCAAATTGACAAAGACAAATGGTCAAATTAATGCTTCTGCATAAATTTAATCCCTAAAACTTCAATAGTTTAATTGATAGTTTCTTTATTTGCAGTTTCACAAATGATGAAGATTGTCTCAGTCAATGCTAGAGAACTGTCTCCAAAGGTTTTGCAAGCTGGAAAAATTGCATAAGACATTATGGGTGCTCGTGGGATTCTAGAAAATTTTGTTTGTGGTTGTGGCTCTGATTTTGATCATTGTTGTGCCTGTGGGCAGATTTGCATCGCAGAAACAATTTGGGGCCCTTTTTACTTTTAGTAGAACTGATGGATAATTATAATAAATAAAGTATTATTTTAAATTTCCAAATAATAATGCGTACAAGTTTTTGTACCCGTTCCTAGTCTCTTTTCATGACTGGCTTTTGTCTTGAGACTGGTTTGTTGGATTGTTGGAGACTTGTAGTTTTAGGGCATTGAGATTTTCAATGTCTTTGTCAGTTGTTCTCTTCAATGATATAATCCTACTTTCGTTTGGTTCGTATCTTTTAAGTTAACATATATGATATGATCTTGTTTGCAATATTTTAATTGTTTTCTTTAGGTGACACAAATAGAAATCCTCAATCCCTCCACAGATATATTTCACAGGAAAAAAAAATTAATTGCTAACAACTTTTGATCAATATGACAGACCATTAAAATATTTTATGGAAATTTGTTGATCGTGAAAAATTTTGTTACTTCCCTTAAGCGTAGTAAAAAAATCTATTGCATTAATAAGTTATCTAATAAGTACTCATTGTTTCAATGGATTAACTATCAACAAGTTTTGAGGAATATAAAAACACCGGAAAGATTATTGATGACTAAATTATTTCACGTCAATTTAAAAAAAAAAAATTTATAATTAATTGTTCAATCTAAACTTTTTTGACAAATTAGTTGTGAATAATTTTTTGCACATCTTAAAACGTTGTCAAAATTATTGACAGAAAATCTTTTGACTGTTAAAATATACTTGACAAAATAAGCCTAAAGCATCACTCAATAAATGTCTGATGGGGCTCATAAGTGAATTTCGGGTTACCCCAAGAACTTGATGATGTCAACGACTGCAACCTGAGAAAAAAGTAGAGATGGTCACCGGAGTGGGCTGTGCCCAGGGAAGAGTTTCGATGCCTAAGTCAGTATTTCGAGAGTAATTGAGTGTGATTAATTCTCAAAAAGACTGTCCTTGTTCGTAGACTGTTTATGATTTGATTATAAAGAAAAGAAATCAATTACCACTTTGATCAGAGCTCTGCTATTACCTGACAGTAGGCAATTAGGATAGCCGTGGGAACGTGTAGAATCCCGCCAACCGCTCCTAGAATCATGGAGTTTCCCTTGGCTGGGATATCTTGCCATTCACATCTCTGTCAAGAGCTGTGAGCTCCCTAACCGACCTCTAGACCAACATTGCTCCATTCAAGTGTCTCAACTATGATGCAAGAACAATGTCGAAAAGAATGACTAAACAGAAGAAAAGCTGGAAACTGCGAAAACTTTCTAGTTTTCGGAAAAACGACCAAAGTTGAAAATTATCAATTAATCAAAAGCTGCCGAAAATAATGAGAAACGAAATATTTAAAGCCCTAAACAAAACCTAAACCTAGTCAGAACTTAAAAATAATGAAATTACAAAAATACCCCTAACAACAGAAAATTATGATAATGCCACTAAAAATAGAAAAATGCTCGAAACTCCATCAAGACGACTCCGGATGGCCAAAAAAGGCATTACATCACAGTCAAATTTGAGCCTGATCCAAGCTTGAATCAGTGCCTCAGAAATCGTGCCTGGCATCAGACTATCTCTTCTGGTAGGTCGTGCAGAGTAGCCGTAGGCTCATAGGGGATGCTAGGAGTCGTGGCATGGAAGGCGTGTGAGACGAGTTGGGAGTTACCAGCTCGTGAGTCGTGGTCTGGTGGTACCTCTCTCTAGCTCATTTAGGAGGTCGGGGGTAGCAGGCCGCTGCCCACCTTTCCTCATTGACTTCGTAAGTCTGAATTTCAGGTATTAAAGGTTGGGGCCTTGGGCTCATTTGGGTTGACTTCTGTTCGGATCTTACCCGTTTATGTTGACCTGTCCGGGTCTTACCCGTTTCTCCCATCATTACCCCCCTTCAAACTCAGCCAACTCAGAAATCATGGTGCCTAAATTACTGCCTTGAAGTCATGGCCGCTGACGGGTACGCTGATTTCTTGTAACAAGTAGTTTTGGGGTGCCTCACCATTCTCTTCTCCAGTAGAGAGCTGCAAGCTTGCTAACAACCTTCCAGCCTCAAGCGATGTGTTAGGAGTTGCACACACTTGGTCGAGGCATGTGAGGTATATGAGACAGATTGGGAATCTCTAGGCCAAAGGTCGTCGTCTAGTGAGAACTCTCCTGTGCTTATGCCGCAAGTCCATGACCTAGGAGGTCGATGGTAGGAGGCCCCTAAACACCTGTTCATTGGGACTTGCGAGTCTGACTTTCAAGTATTAGGAATTACCATCTCTACATCTAAACCCTTGAGAGGTCGTGCTATTTCATTTTGTAATGGCTATTTTTGTAATGGTTTTTTTTAAGTTTAGGAGGGAATGTGCCTCTTCAATTTTGGGAAGCTGAATCGTCCAACTCTGAAAAACTGATCCACTTATTTTCAAAAGGTTGCTTTGCCTCGGTTTAGAAGAGTCATGACCCATTCCAGATTTGGAAAGGTCTCCCCATTTCGATTTTGGAAGGTCGCTGCGCTTAGTAGCCCAAGAGACTCCTTATCGTATCAAAATTAGAAGTATTCAACTCGTGAAATCATGTAGGACCATTATTGCAAGAAAAAAATATGTAGGATCATTTTATAATTTGTCCTAAACTTGTGTTACCGTATTGGCAAAAGGCCCTTTAAGAAATGAAATCTTAAAAGCAATTAGAGAAAAAGAAACTATTTCCTATAATATGAATGGATTCCTTGTACTCATTTCTTTATATTTGGTCCTCCCCATGTGAACCCAAAATAAATAATAGAAGGGGAAAAAAAGAACAAATCTGAGGAAAAGGCTGATAAGGAAATTGTCTCTAACCTTTGTACCACAGGACTTGTACAAGAAGTAAATGAGAAAAGGGAAAACAGAGAGGTAAAAATGGAAAGGTTAGAGTTTGTGCTTAAAAGAAAATATAAAAATTATGAGAAGAGGGTCATTGATCTTCTGCCATTTGATACCAAATTTTATTCCAAGTCCTTAATTTTCCCAAAGTTGGTTTAAAATTTTTTTTTTCTCCTTTCAATAGATTTCAATTGGATAAATCTTCCTCATATGTATATTTTGATTATTAACTATTTATTATATTGTTTATTGTAATTTTATAATTTGAGAGTTATTATTAGTACTTAATTATGTTCGTTTTTAAGGAGATTTAATATCTTTATAAAGTTTAATTTGTGATTTTATCTATGAAAGAAACCAATGAAGATCATATCATACTTTCTAACGTAGTCAAACTTTAAAAGTTGATTATGTTGCTAACATGGAAGTTTTTGTTTCAAAATATTGCTTTCAGTAAAACAATTAGTTAAATAAAGCTTAAGTTTCCATGCACATAAATAATACAACAGAAAGGAAAGCGGAAAAAAAAGTAAAAGAGTCTTAAATTAATCTCCTAGTAGAAAATCATATTTTCCCTTTTTCTATTTTTGTTTTCACATACTTGTTAAATTTTATAACTTAAAAATACAAGTTTAAATTCAAACTACAATTATTATAGTGGTCATGTAATCCTAACAAGGCTTGACTCCAACTTTAACTTTTCACTAACTAGAAACTTTAAAAGTAACGATTGATAAATTAGAACCGTCGAAAATGGTCAAATGAAAATAAACCAACAAAACATTAATTTAGTGTGACATCATTAATTACAAACTTAGGAAACAGGAAATTGGATTAAAAAACCATTTCAATAGCACACAACAAGAAAAATTCACACAGCACAACACATGATATATATTAATTATGCCCTTTTATTATATTCTAGACAAGATCTTCTAGCGTCACTGCTTTCAAAATAATTTTCAAAGGGGAGGCACTTCCGAAGTTAACACACCAACATAAAATACAGACCAATTTTTCAGATTTTGGGTGAAGAAATTGATTTTGGAGTTTTTTCTTTAATGTTGTGAATAATGTAAAATCTTTTTTATCTTTATATTTTAACTAGGCTTTGTGGTCCCTCATAATATTACGGTCAACCTTTTATCCACATTAGCCACCATTCTCCAAAAAGTTTCATCTTGAAACTGATTACTTAATAGACATGTGACAAATTTAAAAGGGTGAAAAAAAAAAATCATTTTTTGTATCATAAACTGGTTGATTCATATTAAAAGATAAATTATCCTCCTCCTAACATTTCGAGCCTAACCCCATTACTATTCATACTTTTTGGTACAAATACTTTTAATTAGTAGAAACTGAATCAATTTCTTTATGTTGGGTCTATCCTCATGAAACAGTAATAAAAAGGAAAATGTGTTTCACTTTACTAACAACAACATCACGAGTACAAGAAGTAGGAGTGGAAAAAAAACTATTAAAAGTATTGATGTATCATCTTTTCCAATTTAACATACCCTCAAAATGTTTTCCATATAAATATATATATATATATATATATATTTAAGGTTTTGCTAAGGCACGCTTCGCGCGCACCAACCGTTACCATAACGGAATTCTTGCTACAGCGCTCATGCAGCCAACCAAGCGAAGCAAGAATTCAGTTACGGTAACGGGCGCTCCTTAGCAAATCCAATATATATATATATATATATTTGTTAGGTTCACTCTCACATTTACTAATAAGAGACCATTTAAGAAAGGGCTTTTAGTCAATATAATCTCATAAGTTTAAAGCAAACTATAAAATGATCTCACGTGTTTTTTTTTCCTACCATAACAGTTCCACATGATTTTACAACTGGTCATAATCGTCCACACCAGCAATTTCCACTCACTCACACAATGGAGGAGATCACGTGACCAGCACATGGTGTAATTGAAAGGGCTAATTTGTCTAGTGACCAGATCTCCGAATCAATGAATAAATTTGTCCTCCCTTGAGATGTTGTTGAATGTATTCAATGGGGCCAATCTTCTCCGCTTTCACCCACGAAGAAGAAAAACTGACCTTTTGGTAAAATCCAATGCAAAATGTCTAGCATTCCATTCTTATGCTCACAGAATGGTCAAAGTAATTACGGATTAACAAGTGAACCATTTTGTACTCCTTTGTCAATGAAGAATAATACTAACCCAAATTTGGAATTGAACAGGGAATGAACTTATTGTAAAGGCAAACCTAACAACACTGCAGCAATAAAAATAATAATGATAAAATAGTTACCTGGGTTTTCATTTCTTCTGCCATGGTTGTGGATGCTTTGTTTATTTAGATTTTTGGTTCAATTGGGTATTGAGACTGAGGAAAAAACAAAGCCAGGCCTTGCAAAAAGCCTTGCATTACACAAGTCTCAATTCTTCCTTTCTTTAACTCCACTTTGCTTTGGCTAGACCTGTAACAGATAATCTAATGGCACCTTTGGCTTTAGCTTTCTGGAATCAACTCTTCTTCTTTTTCTCTTTTCATCCGCTGCACCATTCTTCTTAATTAATTACTTTGGCATTTTTCTTTTCAAGCTTATTCTACATGCCGGTGGAAATTAACTCTTTGCTTTTTTCTTAATTTCTCGAAGAGGGGCCCTTTATTCATTTCCTCCAGCATCATCTGCACCAATTATGGCCTTGGCCACCTTTTCCACCGCCTCAGCAACTAAATATCTCTGCGTATAAGTCCATATGTGATCTTGAAAATGAAACCTCCGCACACTGTTGACATGAGAGATACCGCCTTCGCCTCCACACAACTATCGTCGGAGCTGGAATAGCTATTATTACCGCATAGAAGAAGTGGGTTTTAACTTTTAGGGATAAAAAACAAAATACCATTATAAGAGAGGACATTGGATTGACAATTTTACCTTTTTAATTAAACCATGTGTTGGTCATGTGACTTCTTCATCTGTGAGACTGATCGAAAATTGGTAGTGCAGATTGTTATGGCAAATCATAAAATCATGTGGGACCATTATAGCAGGAAAAAATATATATTTATAGTGGTCAAGAAATCCTAACAAGGCTTGACTCCAACTTTAACTTTTCACTAAGTAGAAACTTTAAAAGTAATGGTTGATAAATTAGAACTGTCAAAAATGGTCAAATGAAAATAAACCAGCAAAACATTAATTACAAACTTAGGAAACAAGAAATTGGATTAAAAATAATTTTTCAATCTTAGATTGACATATAGAAAAAGATATTGTTATAGATTTTTTTTTTTTCCTTGAAAAATCAAGTTGTTCTTTCATGGACACCCAAGTGGATAGAGTGACAAGCGCTCAGATCATAGGTCTCAATTTCAAATTCGACCAACACCCTCTTAGATAATGAAATGTCGAGGTATATGAAAACTATTCCAGACACCACTAAGAAAAAGAATCAAGTGAAAAATCGAGACTAAGTTAGCCAAAAATTGACTCATTTGTTTGCATTGTTAAGCAAAGTTGGTTTTTGGCCAATAATCTAGATGTCACACCTAATTTTTCCATGATTTTCAAGTATAAATCATTCAAAAGGAGGACGGTCAGATAAGAAGAGGAAGATCATTCCAAACCTAGTGACTACTCCCCTAATGACCTCGCGAGCGAAAATACTGGTGATCATGGAAAAGAAGGTCTTCTAAAACCACCAAGACCTCTCAAAACTCCACTGGCCAAGAGAGACAAGGAAAAAATCTACCACTACCACAAGGATTATGGCCACTTCACAGAGGACTGCTTCGATCCCAAGCGAGAAATTGGGAGGCTGGTCAAGGAAAGTCACTTCAAAGAATTCCTAGCTAGGAATACAGGTCTTGCTAATCCACCTCCTGCAGCCACAAACCACCAACAACCTCTGATGGGAGAGATAAACGCAATTGAATGGAGGTTGAAGCGAGCTTGGGGAAAAGATTTAGAATCCCTAACGGTGTCATTTTAGATTAGAGATTTCTTGGTACGCAAGATACTGGTTGACACAAGAAGTGCAAACACTGTCTTGACCAGTTGTAATGACAACACGACCTATGCAGAGAGGATTCTACGAATTCCAACTACGGTCTATGTGGATGGTAAAGGGGTTACAGAGGTCACGGACTAGTTAGTGATTAATGCATCAGGAACTTACGATACAATTCTTGGAAGGAGAGGAGTCATGGACCTAAAAGTGAAAATCTTATTCGGTTATGTTCATTGTTATAATTAAATTGCAAGTTTGTGTGTTTTGTGAATTGACATTGAAAATATATTATTTTTATTTAAAATTTTATTGTTCAAATCAGATCCAATCCAATCCAATCCAATCAGTTCAACTGGATTGGTTGAATCTCAAAGTATCGGATGAATTGGATGTGATTTTGATACAACCAACTTAATCAGTTCGACTAGATGAATGACTACATCCAATCCAAACCAAACCGATGAACACCTCTATCACAAGCATTCAACAAGAAGAAGAGGCCAGTCACTGAACACCAGGCCAATATGAAGAGATAAGTTCGAAGGGAGCAGAGCACGCAACAAAATCAAGCAATAGATCTTAAAAGAATTCTACCTTGAAGCACGAACCTTTTGATTTCTATGCTGGCATGGCATTTGAATTGTCTCCCATCCCCTTTCAATCGAAAGACTCGACGCAGATAGCTCAAGTGCCCCCACTTCGGGAGTGGAGCAATTTGAATTCAACCACATTTGACGTGGGGTGCTAAGTTTTTAGATTCAACTGCTTAAACTTCTAAAACAATACAACATATCAAAGGCACCCAGAATTTAATGAAAAAAAATGAAACCCACAGAAGCATTTTCCCGATGCTGATGAATAAGAAGACTCAGCAGCTGTAAAAGGACCACCACCGTAAGTTAATTCTTACATAGATAAATATCCCTAAAGCCCTAAAGAATGTACAAAAAGAAGAAAGTACAGATTACAGAATTATCGATTACTCGACGCTATTGCTTGCGCAATTAGATCATGATCAAAACTGGGTAAAGAACATGCTCTATTTCTGTCTTTATTGCTTCATGTGGATATATCTCCCCAGAAAAACCTTTCTCAGCAATTTTATTCCGCTGAAAGAGGGTTTAAGGGAAAGCAACAAAGAATTGACAAAAACCTGGAAAGAAGAGAAAACTTACAAAAAGTGAAGAGAATTATCAGCATGAACAATGAAAAACTGAATTACCAAAGCACTTAGCTTTGTTGGCTATCTTCTTGATGCCAGATTCACCATGGGAGGACATCGATGAATGTGGAATCGTGTGAATTCTGTCCATTATATTGATTTCAGGAGCATCAAACATGGCCTTAGGGGATGATAAAGCCCGCTGCATACCCCAAATCGAAAGTGGCCTCATATATATCAGAGACCGAAAGTGCCCGTCAGTTGTCCATGCTTCAGGAGTCTGAAATGAGTATCTGCAATTTTTATGTTCAACAAAGAAAGACTAAATTGAGGACACCAAGGGATATGGAGAAAACAACAATCTGCTTGACTAGCTAATGCTTGTATTCTCCTTGTCATGGTAACCAAAGCAAGCAAGCAAGAAAACTTACCCATAGCCCTCTTCTGACCAGCCTGCAAGAAATATACCTTCAGCTGTGGTAAAACCCTGCTCCTCCATTCCTGCATGAATCATGGTCGCAGCCACGGCATACGTAACTCCACTCCATATTTCTCGGGACTGCATGCAAGTCTCGTCCACCTTACCATTAGGGTGCATCCCATTTACTGCACCCATCCGGCCACCTCGAACTTTCATCACATTGTAGTCAAAAACCTTTTGAAGAGCACTTCTAATCTTGGATTCATCAAAAAGATTAGGTAAACCTGATGATGCCATATACCATTGTCCAGCCAATTGATCAGCCTGGATTGACTTACTGTTACTGCTAGACCCACTATCATAATTGAAATAGGATCCATTCCATAATTTTTCTTCAAACACTGCCTTAGCCTTTATGAATTTGGCTTTGCATCTTTCAGCAAAGGCCCTGTCACCTAGTTGAAGTGCCATTGCAGCTGCAGCTTGAAGGGCAGCAAGCCATAAGCAACCACAATAAGCACTTACCCCATGAACAGTCCAAGCATCATATGTTTGATCTGGAAATCCATCGTTTTCAATCAGACAGTCATTATCCCGATCAAACTGGTCCATGTACTCGATTGCAGCACAAACAGAAGGCCATACATCAGCTGCAAAAGAAAAATCTCCTGTTGCAGCAAAATCCCGGTAGACCTGAAGCACAAACTTTGGATTCAGATCCTTCCATTTACTAGTATCATGTATGTTATAGGCATTCATTTCATGCCATGGGTCATGAGTTCCAAGATCATGAGGTACAGCACCTTTGACCTTTCGGATACCACAGTTTCCTTCAGCTAGAAACTTAACCTTCCGTTTATCTTCAGACAAGACAGATTTTGCAAATTCACGCTGAATACTGAGCTCAATTTTTGGAAACAGCTCAAGCAGTGCAAAAGATGCATAGAAGTGCACATCGTATGTACACCACATTATGTATTCTATACCTTCCAAATACAGAAATCTACCAACATCATCTGTATCATTCTCAAGTAACTTGCTCGAGGAACTTGTGAAACGACTTTGAAACCTTCTCTGCGCAAAACTTAACTCAGATTTTTCATCATCATCTTCAGAAGCCTTTCTATCATCACCTTCAAAAGAATTTTCATCAGCTCCAGGTGAACCAGCAAGAGACTGGTCAGCATAACCATTAACTGTGGTATGCTCAGTTACTGTGCATTGCTGGCTAGTTACTTTCACTTTTTTTACTTTGACTTGTTTACTCTCCACCGAAACCAATTTATCCTGACTATCGGAGTCATCGTCAACTGGTGAGCTAGAGTCTGAGTGAAAAGATATGATAAAGAATAATCAACTTAATTGACATTGTTGATAAGAGAAAAAAAACAAGTAAAATAGACATAAGTCCGACTCCTTTGTTCTATCATGCAAACCTAATGGTTCCAAAATAAATTATTAGTTAAAATATAGAACCTCTCCCCAGCATTTGGAGACACTTTTCTCCTGCCCCTTCCCCCTACTGCACAGAGAAAATATATACACACTATATAGGGATAAAGGACAAAGGTTGAAGCAAAGTATCTATCCCAAATGATGATCCTGCAATTAAAGCTTCTTTCCCTTTCCCACAGTGCTGATAGAACACAGGGAGACACATTAGACAGAGATAAACAACAAAGAAGTGCAGCAAAATCATCTATCCAGAATTGCAATCGTGGTTTTAAAGCTTATTTTATATTCAAGCAAGTTTTTGACCGCATGACTAACCACAAACCTTAGAACCTCCCTCTCAACCATAAAAGTTTTTATTTCACAAAAAGGAAAGGAAAAAAGTGAAAACCAAGCTGCATAGATAATCATTTTGAAGAGTTGGGCCTTTCTGATTTCTCAAAATGGGCTCTCAATTGACAATTCCAGCTAAACCCACCTAAACTTAGGAAGGGCTCAGATTGAACAAGCACAAACCAATTGCTGTGTAGGCCAGCATATATTATCACTCCTGCTCAAATTGACAATACTGGAGCATGCAACCTAGCAGTTTCACCCCATAAGCAATTGTCTAAGGACTAAAAATTGTCTCAGGATCTCCTGTTATTGTTACACAATTGTGTATCACTCCCTGTTACACTAGTAGAAATTTAACATGTGTTCCTAAAAAATCAAATTTCCCTAGGATTTAATTTATTTTTTTATATATAAAATATATTAAAATGTAATATTAAATGCTACTAATAAGATTTTTTATAAATATTTTATTAGTGTAACAGGGAATGACACACAAATGCAAAACAAAAGATCCAGACCCCTAAAAATTGCAAATCAAAAGATAAACTATGTTGTCCAAGTTCAAGATGAACCATGCTAGTTTCAATCTAATGTGCAGTTGAGAATATGACAGATCATTCACACCCAAGCAGCTGCAACTTTAAATATGACTGCGAGACTAAAGAATAGAAGAATACCAATCCAAATTGTTCCTCCAGCAACCAAGAAATACAGCTCATTGAACAATGTAAACTTATACCTGCAAATAATCAAACAAAATTTCATTGTTTAGAAACTTAAAGAAAACAAAAGAGGATTACACTTTCCAACCCAGAAGTCAGGAGGAGGTGAAAATTGCCTATTTCTTCTAATTTTAACAACTGAGTGTCTTTCCACAGAATTAATCCTATTTTTGGTAACAGTTTTAGATATTGTCTTAAATGCCCTTAACTTCCATATGAAATGACTGGTTTTGTTTTCTTTTTCCTTTCAATCATTCCTGAAAATATTTTTTCTTAATTATACTAAAAAAAATTATCTCTTTCTGCGCTTTTCTCCTTCCTCTCATTCATCAATACACCAGCACTTCAACTCACTACCTCGTTCTTAATTTTTTATTTTTCTTCTAAGATGACACGATTAACAAATGAGAATGGGGATAATTTGGAACCTGTTGTGGAACTAGTAGCACACAATCTAGGGCAACCAACCACATTTCCACTAATGGAAAAAGATGGCACAGAATAGGAAGAGAACACATAAGCTGAGTGGGGAGGAAGACAGATGCAAGGCGTGCAAAAGGATGGAAGACAGGCAGCAAGGTCAAGAAGGAGGTGGATGCAAGGATTTAGGTTGGGGATTGGAAGAAAATAATGGTTAAAAGATGTTAACATTAATATAACTTCATTATAGTTTTTGGACTGATGGAAGGAACATGCTAATAAGTAGATTGTATAAACATGAAACAAACTTAGGAATTTAGTTACACAGATTCAAATTTCCACCATGACATACTCTTCCACAGAAAATAACACTGTTAGAGGCTGACGGAAGAATAAAGATGAGATGGAAGAATTTCTCTATAATCCAGTGGTGAAACTCATGCCATTCAATTGAAAGAAATAAAGAAAAAAAAATTTTAAAAAAAATTAGAAAAAGAAGTATCTATTGATTAGATACTCATACTTCTGTGAACTCACATAACTAGTGACTTATATCCAATCTAGTGGTGGATATAAAGCATCCACATACTGGGGACAAAGTGCTTTAACAGAAAAGTGGTTTTAAAATTTTAATGTAGAGCCAAAAAGATAATCTGTTTTTTACCCTCCATTCACTTGAGATTAATTAAATCATAATATAGAACTTCTTGAAAATATAGAACTGGATTTTAAAATTGTGCCTGTAGCCAAAGATGGAAACAATATGGAGAAACATGGTACTAATTTCAACAGCATACACAGGTGGTGAAGCAAAACCACATGTAGATAAAATACAAATGACAACATTGAAATTACAACCAATGCCACTTCTCTAGTTCTGTTTTGAAAGTAAATTACTCACTTGTTTTTAACTGAAAATGTATGAACCTCATCGAATTTTCAAGGCAGGGGGGTAAGTGGATCCCAATTGCCCCTATTTGGGATCTGGTCATGCTAAGAGCAAGACCTTAAATCAATTAATCATCAAAACAATATATGCTTCAGTTCGTAAGAGGTGAAGACTACACCACACTTGATATCATAATGAACCACAAGGAGGAGAATTACTCATTTGCAGTATATGAGAAGAATCACCATTGTCAGCAATATCTTACCATTCTGGAAGCCTGTCATCCTTGAGAATTGGATTTTGCCATTTTTCAATCTCTTCCTCCCATAACTTATAATCTGAAAACAATGTCATACAAATAAATTTCAGATCCATTTTTTATCACATAAAATTTTAGGAAGATAGTGCTAGAACGGACCATCTTAATCTCTGTAAATCCTACAGATTGGAAAGCAAAGAACCAATTCAATAGTATAAAACAACAAAAGTACAGAAAAGGATACTTACTTGTCAGTGCATCATGCACCAAGTCCTCCGCAGCCCTTCCAGAAGTGCCATAATATTTAGTATACCTCCTGCAAAGAAAGCCAAAACACAAAATGCAAACCTATACATGAGTGTGTGTCATGACCACAAATACATAGTGATGAATTGATCATATCATCACCAAGCCTGATCCCCAAGCATTAAGAAAAGCAGGTAAACAAACTAAAATGGATAGTATGTAATGATCTTATCATTCGCAGAACAGGCAGAAAACAAAATAGTGAGCAAAAAATCAGATCACAATATTGATTTAAGTACTACCCTTTTCTTTTGTGTTCCTTTTCTCCAGTGCTGTGCCAGAGCAACAAAGATTGCAAGACCAAGAGAAAATCTATGGGCTTTACTCCCACAACTTGTTAAAAGTTTAGAAATCTATCTTAAGAAAATCTCTTAATAAACCATATTCATGAACAGATACTTTGTCAAACAGAAAAAAATGCAAGAGTCTACCATTCAGAAATGTACATAAGAGAACACGTTTAATTATGAGCTTACCGATGATATGATTTTCCTTTCATAAATTTTACTTTGGGGGATGACCATGCAATGGCGAAAGCAACGGTGCACTTTCCATGAGGTTCAACCCACGTGGAGGCAGAAACTGCAGCACAATGTGTATCTCCAGGTGAAGAAGGCATGGTTGGTCCATTGATAAAATTTTCCCGATCAAAGTGCCCATCCTTAAAGAGTGCATATGAATGAGATTGTAAAAAAGATATTCATCTAATAGTGAGGAAGAATGCAGACAAAATGAATTGCAAAGCCACAAAGATGATGGCAGAGGTTACCTGCACCATTTTACCCCACATATCTTTTGCTGTTACACAGCTTCCTTCAGTAAGTCCAAAACAAGGCAACACAGACACACTTACATTCTGAGTTTCAGATGCTGCAATGGCATATGTAACAGGGGGATTGCCTTTAGCAGTCCTGCAAACAAGGCATTATAATAAGAAAGATGCTAAAAATCCCACATAATGATCCACGAAACATTACAATAGAGTAATAAACTTTTCAATAAGAACTAGTCCCAGTCAACCATTCAAATAAAGGACTTCTTTTTTGCTCGCCGCCATGAATATTATCGTTGGAAAGATTAAGGCTTCCAAAATGCAGAACTATATGTAATTTTTCAAACAAATTCCTTAAAATATTACTGGAATTCTATTGTATCCGGTCACATTATGAATCTAACCGGTTAAGAAAGAGAAAGATGGCAGACATATGTCAGGAAATTATTTAGTCAAAGGAAGTTAACATAATTTCACAGTTTAAAAGTGATTATATGGATTTGCATATGCTTTCTCCCTCCCTCCCCCAATCAAAAGAAGATATTAGTGCAAGTACTGCTGGAATAAAAACCAAACAATCCAGTCTTTCGCAGCAAAATCTTAAAGAGTAACCCCACAACTCAAACCCACAAAATCCTGTCTCTGATGTTTCTCAAATTGCATCAACTACATCTTCCCACAGCATATAGTTCTGAAAATGTTCATAACAAAGTCAACCACCAGCTCATTTATGCCCTTAGTATTGCTGGAGGTTTAAAAAATCAACCAAATTTATGCAAAGTCGCAGATTGAAATAAAATGATTAAAAAATTAAAGAAAGAACGCTATAAAGAATCAAGATTCAGAAGGGTGGATCTCAAATCATCAAAAAGCCCATGGCCCACCTTTGAAACAGTGATGTTGATTTGAGAGAATTATGCACCCACAGAAAAGTCACATAGCCAACAGGTGAACAATGCTAATCTAAACTAATCTGAGTGATATCTCACTAATTTAGAAAGGACAGCAACTCTGTTCTCAAAGTCATATTCCAAATTTCCAATAAAAGAGATGCAGCAGACATACCGGATCTATTTTCAATCAAAGAACCAGAATCCATATGTTAAATATAACTGATGATTTTTATTGAGAAAGAGATTTAAAACAAAGTAACTATTTTGCATAGATAACTCCAGTGGGACGAGGTAGGAACGCATAATAAAATAAAAACTGAATGATTCTAAAATTAACCACTCATCATGCTTTATGATAAACAAATATTAATCAGGAACTAGAAATTTTCTACATAAAAACCTAACTAAGCATCTCTAGTTTCACTTGAGATAGGAGATCATCAGTAGATGTCTTATTACATAATTAGGAAGTCAAAAACCTTATCTGTAACATACAATTAGTCATTAATAAAATTATTTAACAGAACTTACCAATTTGTTAAGATTTTTTAAAAAAAAAGGTGAGCCAAGATGAGATCTGTTTCAGTAATTTGTTTGCCCTAAATATGGGATTAAAGTTGTCAAAGATCATCTCATTAGGACACTGATACAATCTTCTATTACCTTCTGGCTCTTGACAATATGGACTTCAAAATTTAGAAAATACATTCAACAACAGCAAAACACAGCCAGGCCAGAAAATAATATGGCAAAATAATTAGTTGGTGTCTACCATTGCTTAGAAACGTGTATTCAATTTAAGGTCATCTAAGTTTCAATTTAAGGTGTAGCAGGTTAAACTGCACTGGTATTCACAACTTGCTTATGAATATAAAGCCATAGACAATCTCTCACAGAAAAGGAATGACTGCATTGGGCCTCCTGCATGGTTTCCTATTAACAGATGTTCACTCCATTTACTATTCTTCTTTTTCATATAATCGAGTTCTGCATTTTCAATAACTAATAAAGCAAGATTTCATTATATTTTTTTTGGTTTCCCATGTTCAAGTTGCTTGGTTAATTGATTTCCTTCAATCAGTCGTTAGATCTACAGGCATTTCACCTTCTTGTATTGAAGTTATTATTCTTCTTAAACTGTAGAAGGACCAGTATCAAAAGCGCCAGTTCCATAGACAAAAGCTCAAACAGCCAAAAGAACATCTACAAACCGTCATATTAAGCTATTAAAGTTCAATGACTTGCTTGTGATGAAGAAGAATGCCAGAGACTCCATCTTCGCCTCTGTAAGAAGGGGAAGAGAACGAAAAGAAAAAACAATAAAAATCAGAAACAGCTAATAGTACAGTGTGAGAAATCAATACACTCTTTCACCTATACTCACATAAATGGCTCATTTACATGATCTCCTGACAAATGCGAGACACCTCCAACAGAGTTCTGCAGAAATAAGATTTCTGAGTATGCATGCACAGATACATTATCCTCCAAGTAAAGCTGATGAAAATGGAACAAGCAACAGAAAGTGCTTACCACCCATGTCAGGAGAAGGCTGACCTTCGCCCGTTCCTTCCCTGTATTCACCAACTACAGTAAAGAATCCACCACTTCAGTAAAAGAAATATTAACACTTAGAAATACCTATTAGTATCATTCTTGCATCCTTCTCTTCATAGCAGTATTACTCTTACCATACTATTCCAACATTCATTCAGTCCACCTTTCAAGTTGCCAGATGTTAAAAGGGGCACAAAAGGTCCACAATGAGGGAGTGCAAGTTAAATATTTTGCAATAATGTTTGGGATTCTACTACACAGGAACTTAAAGACAGCATCAAACAAAGTATGCATACATCCAAAAAGCGACATCCTCAAACAGAAGTGAAACACTAAAGCTTGAAACTCATAAAGGTATAGGGAATCTGCTGCAGAAGTCTTCTTTTTTTTTTTTTTTGCCAATAAAGACTAGACAAATACTATAACCTCATAATTGTTTGAAAATTGATCACTATCCTAATATAAATACTTGTCCAGCCCAACCTGTTTTCTCACTACAACCAAAATACTGTAAGGCATGTTCAATCAAAAACTAAGCTACTTACAACACGTTCTAGATACCATTAAATTTTTCATAGTTGGGTTGCTATCAAATATTATGAAAGAAAAAAAAAGCAGACTATTCACTTGCCCAAAATAGGTTGATGTAACATCCAAGCCAACTTAATACAAGCAATTAGATCATCAGTGGAAACCCACATGACAAAAATGGAGAGGTTGCAACCGAATGGTAAAACAATAAACAGGAAACTCAAATGATTCTACATTTGTAGTTAACTTCTCTACAGTTGGATTTTCCAGACTCCATTGAGAAATAGAACAGAAACCTAACAACCACTAAATAATAATCATATTGTTCAGGGCCAAATTTCAAAGAAAGAAAAAAGTAAAAGGCCGCATATGAAAGCAGGAAAACAAAGAATTCAGAGTGGAGCAAAGGCACAGAGAACAGAGAAGGCTATTAGCTTTTCAACCAAAGGCATATAAATGTATTGAGGTTGAGATATTAAGAACCCAAAGGTCACAACTGACTTGCTGGACTGGCAATGCACATAGGTTAAACATAAAAGCATATATAAGGGAGAATTTACATACAGTATAAACAAAAACAGCTGCAGGAAGACTGCTCTCCCTATAATTGTGAGGAATAAATGGTGATATCTGCCGGCAAGATATTTTCAGCTCTGGATCCGGCTCGCCTACATTTCAAGATGAAATCATGTTAAGTTGCTCTAACCAAGACGCATGAATTGGACAAGAATTTTGAACCTTACCATCATAAATTGTCCAGGCCCTGGGAAATAATGCATGATATGTAGAATGCTGCCCATCCAGATTCCATCCCCAGGATGATATACCGTGATCAACAGACTTCCTGTGAAAACAAAGAAAAATTATCTGCAATCCAAATTGTTTCTTTCTTGTTTCTGAGTTGAAATTGAAAAAGTTGTCTCAGTATAGTTGTTTTAGAAAGGCTATTCTCAAATGCACATTATCAGCAATTTGTTAACACTTCGGTCTTCTATTTTTGGCAAGGTGAACAATCATGCAAAAGCATGAAGCTGACACGTAAAAGAACAAAAAATACAGCAAAATCCTGCTTTATACAATAGAAGGCCTACAGAATGAAATGAATACGAACTCCCAACTGGTGACAACCAAACTCATTAAGCCTAAATATGCCTCTAAGTCATTTAAAGTTCTTTCCCAATTCTTTTGCCATTTAAATAATTAAAGTTGTCCATTAAGTAGTTCACTAATCACATCACCAACTTGCCGGTTTTGCATGTTCAAATCTAATCCAATCCAATTGAAATCAATCACACCCAATTAGGACTGATTGGATGATTGGACAATTAAAAATTTAGTACAACCGAACCAGTTACATTATATATCATGCATTTATTATATATTTACAATAAATATAAATAATATTTTATAGTTTTAGAGTAGTAATATCATATTAAACAACAAATACATTTATTTATCAAATAATAAAAATAAATATTGTTATAAAAGATCGAATCCAATCGAGCCAATTCAATATGGTTTGGATTGAATCTGTTGGAACCCAAAATATTGGATACACTGGATGTTGTTTTCTCTAACTGATTTAATTAGTTCGCTTGGATGGATGGACAGCAATCCAAACCAAACTGACAACCGCTCCTATCCAGAACTATATCTGGCATAAAATTGACTTCTGATGAGGCTAAACAACCACGTGACAAGGAACGAGCTAATCTAAGGAACACCTTTTAAAAGAGAGAAAATATGACAGAACAGAATACATGTAAAATTGCAAAATGCTTCCATGTTCATAATCACAGCGGAAAAATCATCCACATTATGTTAATTGAGCTTGGAAGCAAAATGCCTTCACAAATGCAAAATGAATATCATCGAACATGTTTGCTTTCAATGAAATTTTCTGAAGTTTATACCAAGAACCATTAGAAGACATTAAAATCTAGATGTCCCTATTTAATCAGCAAGAAAAAAAAAATTTTAAAACTTTAGTTTAATCATATTATACCAACTAGTAATATCAGGGCAAAACAAACCACCATTAAGGGGGGGAGAGAGAGAAAGATCCAGCAATCTGGAAAAATATTTTGAACTGTTCTTCATATGTTGTCTGCTATACAGAATATTGAATATACGAAATAATGCTCTTCCTTGCAGGCAGGGGAAGCAGAAAGTTTCAAGGGAAAGGGGATATAAAGAAGTAATAGGACATGACAAAAAATTGCCAAACATGCACGTAGCATACATGAGTCATGAGGATAAGAATTTGTTCAGTCCTCACTAATAACGAAGTAGAAACTTTTACGAAAATCAATTTTTTATTTTCAGAAAAAAGTCTCATAACTGACATTAGTTTTTATGCTCTTACCCTAAACCTTCGTGCTGGCCTGGGGCTAAGACAGATGCATAACTTTTATTCCCTCCATCCCGAGATATGAAAATCTGTAGCAAGCAAGAAAGGTAAGAATCACACATGACAGAACAAGAAATTTTTTCTCCATTAAGAAGGATCAATGCTTCTACTGATCAGAACAATATCCCCAATTGCATTCTAAAATCTAATATAAAGTTACATGTGGATTGCTTTCATCACGTAGATGTGGAAAGAAAGGATGAATAAAGAGTCAATTAGTGAGGCAGCAAAGTTGGTCACTTTTCATTAGGGTACAAGGGAGAAAAAGCTACAGGCATGATTTGTGGTGAAACTCCTTTAACATCACTCTCTTGCTTTATGCTTTTAGGCTTGTCTTACTGTCGACAATACATGCTATCATCTACTAGAGAAATTAATAGTTTGTGTATCAGAAGGAAGGTAGGTATTGAGATTTTTTGACCCCATGTTCAATGTGATAAATTTCACATTTTATTATTTGTTAACTTCGTTGTAGCTATAGAGCCAGTATTATGCAGGGGTCATATATTTTACCTTCAATACCTAGGCAGAGGCTTTCCATTAATCTTCCCCTGATCAGACCTTTTGTTTTCCCTCTCTACAATGTTATCTCCTCTATTACCAGCTGGAAAAAGTACCAGTTCACAACAAGAAAACTCAATGTCAACTTAGCTTGACTCTGTGACCATTATCAGATCCTTGATGCTTTTAACCTCTTTCAAGGCCCTATATCATAAAATGGCATGTTCTGAAATCAATATATCATTCTAGTGCAGAATATTCATGTCATGTGGCATGCTATCTCATCCCTATAATTGCTAATTAGGAAAGTCATTTTCAAGTTTCTTCTGTGTGCAACTCGCACGTATCCTGAGATCAAGTTTTCTTTGTTTATACCCAATGTAGTACCCATGCACATCTTCTCAAGGAAGAAACTAACCTACTGGGCCCCCTGATACTTCCATAGAATGCCAGCACCATTTAATCTATGCCTCAAAACAACCTAAATCACCATGAAGTTCTGTACAAATTGTAAAAGAATATGCTAATTTTATAGGAACCATTTACAAAGGCTGATCATTACCCACTGCAGTGCAAATATTTTGACTCTCACCAACTCACATGACAAAAAAACAATGAAATTTATAGCAGTAGGTAAATTTTATATGAAGGTGCAGCAAAAAGTTATCAATGACTTACTGAGAATTGATTTGCCATAACGGGAGAAGTTTCACATGCACCAGGAATAAGTTGGAAATGCCTAAATTCGCCTCTAAAACCTCGAGAAATGCTGCCACTCCTGTAATATATTTTATTTGAACTCATCAGGAGCATATAGAACACAAATTATGCAATTAATAGTCTCATACACAACACTTACCCCATCCCTCCCAGTGGAACACCTAGAGAAGCTGATGGCTTGCAACTTTCACGAGTAAATGGGTCAATCGGTGCTTTCTGCATACAAATTCAGAATGAGAGTAGTTCAGATGCTCCAAAAAAATCCTACTTAGTTCACAACTAAGTACACCGTTTTATTTTCCAAACCCTCAAAATTGTTCACCATAAAAATTAAACACATTAACAGTGATTCAGAAATTAATCTTCTGATCAGCTACGGGGACTAAGAAAGTTACCCTTCCATGTGAAGCCTCCTCCCTTACATATGACCATAGGCGTATACCAAGTCGAATCTGAATTCAATGTCCAGAATAGCAAGCGTCAAGTGTAAATCTTCTCAAGAATCATTTCAAATCTACAAATATGAATACATTTGAGCTGACAACTAGGTTCCTTGAAGAGAAAAGAAAAAATATGCTTGCCATTTTTATAGCTTCCATAAATGTGACGCTGAATTCTTTAAGACTACTAGCATGGGAATCTAATTTTCTCCTCCAAGCTTGTTCTGGAGGGATAGCGCTATCAAAATCAAGCTGCAGCAAAACATCAAGAGAAACATTAATAAAAAATTTCATGACCAAACTAAAATGGAATACAGCCAATGCAAAAAGAATGTGTCCCCTCCCTTCGTCCAAAAACCAAAAAACTCTGTTAATCACCCAAAAATATATATACGATTAAAGAGAAAAACCAGTAGAAATGATAACTCAAACTAACTAACAAGAAGAGGAATGACAGAAGTATCTTCAGTTCTTTCTTCTATTGTTAGTTACCAAATCAACTGTGGCAAGACAAATGCCATACTGATCAGTAGCATGATCTTCGGTTGTGAGATTAAACATATTTCAGTCCTAAGAATTTGATGTCAATCTGAATATAGAATCCAAACTCAGAGCTGAAAAAATGTTGCATCTTTCAACAGCCTGAGCTGTTAAAATGTTCACATAGTTTTTCAGCTTCATAACTTATCCATTCACACCTTAAACGACGTGATAAGTACAATAGTTGATTTACATCAATACTTCCCATAACTCCTGATCCGCAACAAGTAGCTTTCTTAAGATTTGATTAAATTGAATTTGTATTTCACCTGAAAAGCTCTCTTTATGAATTTTCTTAAGATTCCATTCAAAACCAAGAGTACTAAGAAAAACTTAAAAACAATTCTCCATAAAGCAATAAACAAGGAGAATCATTTAAACTGAAAATTGAAGCAGAGAACAACCATTCTCACAGGACTCAGATGACACTGCTTGATTTTTTGTTGACAATATCAAAATCATTTCTCAATGCAATTCTAATGACAAATAATAAAACTGACCAAAGAAAACATTTTCACCAAAACTTACCAACTGTAACGTGGCTCGATTTATATACTCCTCCGGAGGCCATGAATTCCTTCTAAAATGGAATAAATTCCCACTCACCATCTTCCTCTACCTATCTCCCGCAAATGATACAAGTCGAAACCCCCCAAGAATTAAACTTGCTTCTGAAAGTTTCTACCTTCAACGCAATCCCAAGTGCCTCAAAATCCTTGATCACACCCAAACCCATAAACCTCCAAAACCCACCGAACATATATAAGAAGTCACCAAAACTGCAATAAAAGCAGAAACCTCAACCCAATACTCCACCCTTAATCCACCAAAAGAAAAAAACCCAATCTTTCACGTCTCGATCGTCTCCGAAATCACACTTGCTTGTATCTTTTCACTAAGTTGCATATCCTGGCGTGACGTTCATGCATCTGTCCAAGTATATCAAAGAGCTCAGCAAAGTGCAGAGAGAGAGAGAAAAAGAAAGAACTCTAAACATAAAGTGGATCCAAGAGGGTACCAGAAACAGAAATTGGAAAATCAAATTAACCTTGGGATTTTGGTTTTTAAATTTAAACATTGGGTTTGAAAAGTATTTGGGTTTAAAAAATTTAAAACCAAATCAAATCATTCAAAATCTCAAACCATGAATTCGATTTACATTTGATTTGATTTGATTCGATTTGGTTTGATCAATTTTTTTTATTATTATTCTAATAAATTGTGAACTAATACGTGAATGAATATATCAAATACAAATAATTTTTAATAATAGAATTATATAAAATGAAGATAAAACAAATCAATTTAAATTATAAAACTTAGTTATAATCTTTATTCAAATACAACTTAATAAATTTTTATTACTCTTTCAAAATAAAAAGATGGTATAGTATTAATTCTTCTTCAATTACATTTAAATGAGTTTGATTATATTAACTATCAATAAATAGATATTGGAAATAAAAGAATAATCTTATTTAATGAGGATGATTAATATCAAGGAAAGAATAACTTGATAATTATAATATTGATTAAAAGATAAATAATGAATACAAATGTATATGATATAGTCAAAAGTCAAGAAATTATGGTTTTCTTTATAAAATGAAAAAAATAATATGTACATTTATATATCGATTTAGATCGATTTGAAAGGTTTTTTTTTTAAAACTGAATCAATTTTTTGGTTTGAAAATTTTTAAAACCAAATCCAAATCTAAAACCAATTATTCGGTTTGGATCGATCATTTTCCTGTTGCTTTGAACACCGCCAATTGGACGGACAAAGAGTGTGAAAGGAAGAAAAAAGAAAATCAGAAGAAATATATTTCCTTTTCTTTATTTATTTTTTTCTTCCTTTTTAATTTTACACCAAACTGGAAGAACTGAAATTTGGAGTGATTTCTGGGAAGGCACTGAATAGAGGATCCTACACCTGTGGACAGAGTCAGCCAGCATATTTTGACACCTGCCAGGTGTTGGAACTACTAAGTTTTTTTTTTTTTTTTATCATTTCTACTTACTTCTTCCCCCTTAATTATTTTTTCTTCTTCTCCATATGATATCTTTTACCTATTTTTTTTATTATTCGTGTTAATAATTCTTTTTTCCTCATAAAACATTTATGTGTTCTTAGTATTCTTCTTTAATAGGAATATTTAAGAAAAAGTCACCTTAATATTATCAAAAACAATAAATTAAATTTTTTTAAAAAAAAAAAGCAATATTTCATTTGAACAATATAGTATGTTATAACAAAATCTTCGTTTCTTTGGAACTACGAGTATTATGATTGGTTTTGAGTCCAATTTATCCATATAATTGTATAAGGATAAATATTTTCAGAAACCTCTGAATTTTTCACAAATCTGATTTTATCCTCTCAACTATAAATCTTTTGGTTTAAGCCCCTCAACTTTGAAAAACTACAAAAAGTGACCTTTCCGTCCATTTTAGACATTAAGCCCTGACAAAAGGGTCCCATGTGCCATTCACATGCCAATTTCCAAAGGTATTTTGGTCCTTCGAATTTTTCTTTTTCTTTTTTCCTCTTCTTCCTCTTCCTTTTGAGTCACTGGAGAAGTTAGATCGGCAGCCGAAAATAATAGATCTGATCTGGTTTTGATTCAAATCGTAAAAGCTCACTTCACCGGAGGAGTAGAACAAGTTGTCGGCAAAAGCCTATTCTAGACTGCTGCTTGTCAAGCCACGGTCGACCAAGTGATTGCTTCCAAGGGCTGGGCCTAGTCATACCAAGCCAGCAGGCGGCAATCCAGATGTCGGAGAACCAGTGCGACGGCAGTAGAACTACACACTGGTGGTGATAACTCCAACTTTTCCTAATTTAACCACCCACTCTTTTCTACCTTCTATATCAATTCAAAGTACACTATCTTTTTCTACCTTCTCAACTCCAGATTGAAGCAAAATGGAGAATGCTTCAACCATGAGAAGAGAGATCCCATTTTCTAACCGATGCTTGGGGAGCATATCTGCGGTTACAGATAAACTCACAAGATTTCAATAGCCTATTAGGTAAAAAGCATCAATGTTGTTCTTACTTCCCGAATAATTCATAGAGATCTTGAAGCCCGAAAAACCTCAGTGTCAACCGTCCAAGATTCATTTTGTGCCAAAAACATCCACATCTACTTCTACAAGAGCACAAGAATTGACCAAAATAGCCAGATTGAGAAGGCAAGAAAACATCCAAGATCTGTTGCTTTTGGAATGAATTCTATATGTGTCGGAAAAGGTGGACAAAATTGTCTTTGAAAATTGGCACGCGAATGTCACATGGGTGTTTTCGTCAAGACTTATTGCTCAAAATGGACAGAAGGACCACTTTTGTAGCTTTTCATAGTTGAGTGGTTTAAACCAAACAAATTATAGTTGAGGGGATAAAACCAAATTTTTGAAAAGTTAAGAAGCTTCCAAAAATATTTACCCATTGTATTACTTGTTTGAAAATTAGAAACACATATTAATTTTTTTTGAAAGCGCATTTAATGTTTAACATAATCTATATCTGATGTATGTGACTATTGTGATTGGTCTTCTATTCAATTTCTCCATTACATATAGAAATATTATAATAAATATCAAAATTCATCAATGTTATGTATTTACGTATACTTAACCATCTAAATACATGTAAGAATTTACTGTATGATAAACATCCACATATTTATACATCTATTTAGGAAAGAAAGAATAGAATAACAAAGACAAATTGTTTGGTGGGGGAGGGGGGGGGGCTATTTTGAAGGTTTGGAAAGTACTGAGTAGAAGGTTGTTGATTGGGGACCTATATAGGTTGGAAGTATTGAATTTGAATGGAATGGACAATGGGACATTTCAATTTTCAACCGTTGTGTGCTGAGGAAAGAAACAAGAAAGAGCATCATTGCACAGAAAGGCTAGTCCTCCAATCTTTGTGTTAGCTTTTGGTCCTTTCAAAAAAAATGCAAAAATAGAAATAGAAAGTTTCTTTTAAAAAAAAGAAAAAGAAAAAAGTTTTCAACAGAAAAAGTAAATCCAAACTTCAACCCATTTTAATCAATTGAAAATGAAATTATAATATAGGTAAAAGATTTGGAAGAATTAATTTTTAAGATTGTTATCTTTTAAGCATGCATGTATTATTATTTCCTCTCATATCGGGATTAAGTATTGATAAAAGTTTGCTAAGTAAAATCATCAATTTTAGATATTCATTTTAATGTAAGTCACTAATTACATTTCGATTGATAAATCAAATTTTATTGTTTTAGTTAATAATGTGTTATGATATATCAATTTTGATTTTAAATTGCTCTCTGAAAATGGATTTTGAACATTTGAAAAATGGGAGAAAAACATGTATTTTTAGTCAAAATAGTTGAAGAGTTAAGAAATTTAAGATATTCCATAAAACGATTCACACTTTGAAATGACTTTTTTTAAAATGATAAATGATATGAAAATAAATGAAGAAGTAATTTGGTAGAAGCAAAAGAAATTACATATCCAAATAAAATTTCTTAAAGACACTCCCACTTATTTAAAATGTTGTCAATCTAAAAAGTTTTGCATGTTCAATTTAAAATATCAATACATGTTCATTTACTTTTATTATAATTTTCAATCTAACCAAGTAAAATTTCTAGTTAAAACTAAGTACTAACTCTTTTTATTTTAGTTTCCTAAGAATTGTATATAAAAAATAGGTAAATTTGAGATCAATCTTCTATTTTTATATAAATGTTTGATAATATATTTCTAATTATTCGAAATAATTAGAAAAAGTAAAAAAACTCGATTGGACCTGTTCGACTTTAATCTCTCAATCAATTTAGTTTTATGTCCGGTTCAATTTTTAAAACTTTGGGTGAGGAGGCAAGTGTTTTATTAAATTGACTATTTTATCCATACTCTACGTGAAATAAATGGAAAGGATTAAAAAAATTTAAGTTTACCATTGTGTTTACAATTAGAACATTTTTTCAATCCTTCCAAATGTGGAAAAGAGAAAAATCCAATGTGAAAAAGAATTGCAAATCACTCCATATTTAAAACTTTTACCAAGTAAAATATTTATTTATTTTTCTTCCACCTTTAATTCTCCTCTCCTAATCATCAATTTTTACCGTAAAAAGCATCAAATATTCTCCAACTTTCAAAAAATCTAGTATTTACGCTTCAACTTTTAATATTTCTATTTTTATCCTCCAACTAAGAAAACGTATTAAAAACTGTCTTTTTATCCATTTTGGGTATTGAGCCCAAATGAAAAGCCACATCATACCTTCCACGTGCAATCCTTAAAGGGTATTTTAGTCCCTTCTCTATTTTCAGTTACTTTATCTCATCCTCATGCACCATCTTTTCACTTGTCCACACTGTACAAAAAAGCTTCTGGAAAAAAGAGAAAATATCTTGTCAAACCACTATTTGTATACAAAACAAATGAAATTTGGCAAAAATCTTAGCTTTTCTTCAAGGAATTAGTTTTTCCACAGGAAAAAAAATGTAGTAGAGTCACAACCTCATATATCCTTCATGATCTCTTGAAAAATCTAAAACATCTTTAGTACTATCGAGAGTAATGATTTCAACTTTGAAAACACTAGTAGCTTCTAAATGCATGGAAAAAACAGAAAGTATATTTTCTGATTTCAACTTAATGATCCTAAATTTTTTCAGATCAGAAAGCACCAATTTTACAATTTTTTGTTTTGATCCACTATATATCTAAGACTAAGAGTCTTGAATTCCATTTGCAAATATTGTAGGCTTCAAGAACGGTACTTTGAAAAGCTTGCATTTGATTTTCCACCCCAAATTGCCCCTAAGAAAAGAAATCTAATTGCTTATTATCATCTCAAGTAAACCAAGAACTTCCCTACTGATGGAATCCCAATTCGAATCATGCAAGATCCTTTCAAATGAATCAATTGACTCTCACTAGAATCCATTCTTAAGTATTAGGGTAGTAAACTAAACACAAGGCCTCCGGGAAGAGGTGAGTCAAGGTTCCATGGTGCAGCATGTGCTGCCGAAGAGATGTTGCGACGAGGATGAGATTTGGGTTTTAGATTCGTCGAAGATGGTGTGATGTGGACTGGTGAGGGAAGATAGGTGGAGGATGGGGTGGGATCGATCAGAGCCACCTTTCCGTTGAGAGAGATTGGTGGCAATGGGAGGTGGTCAGAAGGAAAAAATAATAATAATAAAGATGGAAGAGAGGGTCAAAATTCTAAATAGATGTGATGTAACAAAGGGACATTAATACCCCAATAAAAAAAATCACGTGAGTGGCATATGAGATAGTTTCGTCAAGGCCTAAAGTCTTAAATAGACGAAAGGACACTTTTTAATACGTTTTCTTAGTTGGAGAGCAAAATAAATCGAAATGTTAGAAATTGAAAGGCAAAGATTAAATTTTCTAAAAGTTAAAGAATATCTCACACTTTTTACCCATTTAATTATTTCCACCTTCATCTCTTCTGGCCATTATCTATCACTATTTTAACCTTTGGTATAATAATGAATAGTTGAAAATATATGACTTTGGAAGTCTAATAAAATATTAAGAATAACTTGTCCTTCAATACAACTTTCTTATTTACGAAAGAATTCTTTTGCTCAATGTGTGTCTTCTAGATTCCAACATTATGAATTGGTCCAAAGTATTCTTCTTCTAGATTATAAAGTCATAAAGTTTTTCTATTCTTCATGTAATAAAAATCAATGTTTTCAAATCCAAAGACCTAACAATGCCATGAAAGAATTGGTGCCACAAAAGAGTCTAACACAATTTTGACTCAAATTAGGTTTCTAACCTTGTAAATCCTGTATTGCATAAAAATCTTTTGAAATCTTAATAGAGGTTGTTATTTTATTAAAAATTAAATAAATAAATTCAAATGAATTGATAACATATGAGTTTGAATTACAAAAGGTTCAAATAAACCTTAAAAAAAGAGTTTAAATTGGATGTGGGGTTGAGTTCAAAACATTTTCTATAATTACAAAATTCAAATTTTACAAAGCAATTTGTAAGTCAAATTTTAAAATATAATATATTTTTGTAAACTTTATATAAAATATTTTTTCATTTATATATTTTTAGAATATAAATAAATTTGAAATATTTTTAAAAAATAAAATAAAATAATCATAGTGAAGCCTCCATGATGAATAATGAATCGTTGAACGTATTCCTTTTTTCAAGTCACAAACTTATTTCCTTTTTCCAAGCCCAAAAAAAAAAAAAGGGCTTGGCTCTTCTCAATTGTACTTCTACATCTCTCTGATTCCTTAATTTAAGAAATTGACATTCTACCAATCCATGATTCTACCACTACCCATATTAATTATAAGAATAATTTAATAACTGGAATTAGAATTTTAAAAAGACACTCTTAATTTTTATTTGAAGTGAAAAAAGAAAAAATCACTCAATTTTAATAGAAGAATATTACTTCCTTCGTTCGTAAATGAATGTTTCATATTTCAATTTTAGTTATTCGAAATTGAATGTCTCATTTCCTAAACTAATAAAAATTTTATTAAAAAAATTGATAAAGCAATGTTTTAATGAATTAAATCAATTTTTTTTATAAAAATTCGTAAAAGTCAAATTTGGATATTCAGTTTCAAATGGAGAGAGTATATTATTTTATTGGCTTAGACTAAAAATTTAATAGTACTTTGACAAATTAGTTAGTTGCAGGTTCTAATAAAACAATAGAGGTGCGTGTCAACTGATCGGATATCATTAGATATATTTTTTTTAAAAAAAAAAATTAGTTAAAATTTTGCACTAAAAAAATAAAAAGAAAACAAAGTTGTTTAGATGATTCCGTGTGTGAGAGTTCACAGAACAGGTCATGGTCATGGCAAGATAATTGGGGGCCCACTTGGGGGAGCAAATAAATCCATTACTATATTGACTTGGTAACGATGTCTCCACGCCGATGTGCATCCTTTCTTGGACCAAAGCTAATTAATAATTACGCCGACTGTCCTCCATCAGGAAAAAATAAAATAAAATATGTAATTTTTAAAATTTATTTTTGTGGATACAAAAAATTAGAAAAGAAATTCACAATATTATGGCTCCATATGAATAAAGAATTTTTAACTTTTTCAAAACTGAAATTTAACTAAAAACATGTTTGGCCAAGAATTAAGTAACTCTATCTAAAGTTGTCAATTGAAGTTGGTCTAATCTCAACTCATAGGATAAGAAAATTTAAAGGGTCGGAATAGGATTGTTCTATTTTTTGAAGGATCAACAAATCCTAATTTAGTCTAAACCCACAACGGTAAAGGGTCGGAATAGGACTGTTCTATTTTTTGAAGGATCAACAAATCCTAATTTAGTCTAAACCCACAACGGTCAAGGGTCGAGACAAATCAATCCTTATATATATATATATAAAACTTGTTTTTTATTTTAAAAATATTTAAAATAAAACATTTTAATTTTCACATTAATTTTTAAAAAAATGAAAAAAATAGTAAACAAAGTGAACAGAAAATTAGAGAAAAATATAGAAAATTATTAAATACAAATCAAATATAAAAATGAAAAACTCAATTTCATAATTTAAAACTCATTACAGTAAAAAAAAAAAAACTAAACAAAGAGTTTGAATTTCAATAAGAAAAAAATAAACTACTACAAAAGATAATACACTGATAGTCATAAAAGGTATGCACTTTTTTATAAATATAATACTAAATTATAAAATAATTTAACTTTTTTAATATTTTTGACTTCAAGGATCAACCCATCCCGATCCTTTCTAAACCTTTATTGGTCCTTAAATCTTAAAAGACAGATTAAAAAGTATATTATTTTAATTGAGATCAGGCTTTTCGAACTTAACCCTTTAAAAATCTGGGATGGAGTCTAACCGTCTCAAAGATCCAGTTAATTTTGACAGCTCTAACTTTAGCCAATTTTAATTCTTAAAAAATGAACAAATTCTTCATGGAAAAATAGAAAAGAAGGAATTGCCTTGGTTAACAGTTAACCATTGTCGAGTTTCTCTGTTGTACGTTTGATAGTTCGTAATACAAATGATCTATGGATTATGGAGTTTACTCCCTTATAAGTTTGCCACATTTGAGGCACAAAATAAATAAATAAATAATTAATTTAATTAAATGATTCACCTTTAATTTCCTTTTTGCTTTCTTACCAAGATGCCAACAAAAGCGTTCCTTCTTCTCTTTTTGGGAGACTGCAATCATCTTTCTCTCTTTACTTTTTTTTCTCTTTTCTTCGTCATTTTTTATGATTGAATTTATTGACACTTTGCATTTTTATAAATGACTTTATATTATGAAATGACTTTATGCACTTTTCATAAATGCCAAACATATCGACACATTGCATTTTTCCTCTCTTTTTGCATTTTAACCTATTAGAAGTAGAAGACAATTTGATTACAATATTCAATTGGATAATTAATAAAGTAGTAATTCCCATTGTTATCGAGGAGTCCGAAACACCGAAACAATTGATGTGACTAAAGGACGATCCGAGAATCTTAGAAGCAAAGATTAGAGGGGTCCTATAATAATCACCTAATTGTAATGATTACAACCATCATGGTTCATATACATTTCCTAGCAGGATATCCCACATGATTGAAAATAATTGAGTAAAGATGCGATGTGTTATCATATTATATAACGTTGATCAAATCAAACATAAAAATAATTAAATAAATAATTACTGAAATTTAAAGGGTAAAAAATCTTGAATACCTTTGAAATATATGAGAATACGTATCTTCCCTTCAAGCTTTTTTTTAAACAATTATAGAGTTGATGTCCCAAATCGTCTAATACATACCCTTCCATCCATCCGAGGTGTTAACCCTTGACGGAACCCATGCACGTGACCTACATATGACATGTCAAAGGGGCATTTCCATCTTCTTCTTCGACCAACCATCGCTATTGCTTCTAGTCCCTGTTCTTCCCTGCCTCTTCAATCTGAGACCCTTCTTCTCCAACAAGAGCTTCCAATAGTACCAAATCTAGACCCCTCCTTCCCTCATACTAGTTAGCTCTGTGACTAGACAAAACCCCCCGCACCTCTCCCCACCTAATCTCAGCCTCGATCGACTATCTCTTAATTTTTCTAGATCTGTGTTGTCGTTCAGATATGGAAATTTCTTCCAAACCTTCGAATCCCTCCCATCCATCCTTCATGCACTGCCCATTTCTCCTTTCACTCGTAACTCAAGGCTGCACCTTCAAACCTAACTCCTTTGTTTCCAACACCCACCAGTCCTCCACCATTTTTTCCTAAACCATTTTTTCAGAAGGAGTTTCAGGGGGAAACCACCGCTTTGGAGAAGCTATGCCAGTGGGATCACAATGGTGGTAGCTTGGAGCGACGTAGTGGGATCCCTCAAATCCTCCTATGAATCAACCCTCAACCATGGACCAAACTTTGCATCGCCAGTCAGGAATTTACAGACTTCGTATGAATAACCGATGCAGCTACATTTGTAACAAAATAAATCCAATTTTTCCCGATTGAACTCAACTCAAATGTCACAAAATGGTGTTCGTCACCTAAAACAAAACCCATGAGTTAGAGGTTTTCTGGTATCAATGCTTACACGGATTCGAAGGAATTTCTTCAAGACAGAATTTTCATCAAACATAATCTCATCTATAGAGATGAAGGTTCCGATGAGATTACCAATTTTTGGCCCATTCCATGGACTTTAACCCAAAATGGCAAGGAAGATAACGACAACTCTTCAAGGATTTCCCTTTGAGAAGTCACATGTAGGTCATGTGCACGGGTTCCATCAATGGCTAATGCCTCGGATGGATAAAGGGGTATGTCCTGGATCGGATGGACTTTAGGTGTACGGTTTTTTTTTTTTAAAAAAAAGTTTGAGGGCAAAATCTATATTTTGGGATAGTTCAAGGATATCCGAGATCTTTTGCTGAAATTTAAATAACAATAACTGAATTCAAATATCTAGTGCAAATATATAAGTTTTCTTCAATTATCAAGATGTTATATTTAACCATTTAAATGGTTGTTTGGCATATTTAAAGAAATATCTAAATTGATTGTATTATTGCACGTAAAACATTATCCCTCCCTCTTTGACCTCAAAGAGTTATAAATTATTAAATTTTGATAGCAATTATAAGTTAATAAAAATATTAAGAGAATTTATTTTTTAAAAACTAACTTTGAATAACCAATGGAGAGGAAAAATTTTATAATTTATAAAAACAAAATGGATAAATATAAGAGAGTTTAAAAAAAAAAAACATTTTGAATTATTTTTTGTTTTTCAATTTATTTATTATTATTTTATTGAAAAAAAATTTTAGTTGTCCTTTAGGGATGCTATCTATGAAAATGTAGTCATAGTGTCGTTTTAGAAAACTATAATGAATAATTTGATATATTCAATATTGAAAGGAAGAATTTTTTTTTGTTTCATTTTGTTTTCTTATTTATTAAATTTGACATATTGAAACCATATAAAAAAAAAAACAAAAAAAAAGAAGAAATTCATCTGGTCATCCATTACCCATCTAAATTAATATTTTGAAAAAATTAAAAAATAAAGAATACTTATGCATTTTTTTATTAAATATAAATTTTCTAAAAATATCTCATAATTTATTATTGATATTTGCAAATGTTATTGTATAGTAATTTAATGTCTTTTGCACCTACCTGCAAACTCTAACTTCGATAACTCGATTTATATGAGTGTGTATTATTGTAGAATAGATCTAACTCCTAGAGGAATAGTTGAAATGCATGAGTGAGCTGGCTGAATATCGCTTGTAAAAAAAAATAAAGAAAAGAGATCTTTTGTACCATTAAAATGTTATGATATTCAATAATTTTGTTTTTTATATTGAATATCAAAAGGATCAAAATAGTCACCCGTAAAATTGTTTAAGAACTATAGGGGGCAAAAATAATTTAGGAATCAAAGCTTCCAAAAGAGATATTGTTTAAGGACTATACGATAAGAAAAAAAAACTATAGAGACCAAAACTTCCAAAGGAGTATAATTTGAAGACTGAACTGGCCAATAACTTAAAAATATATTTTAACTCCTGATTTATTGTTCTTGATATTTAAAAACTATATTGTATATTAATTCAATGATTTTTTTTTTTACCTTTAAAATGTTATAATATTCAATAATTCTGTTTTTTATATTTTTCATAATTAATTATATCTTTCATTATTTTATCTTTTGATACTTAATGTCAATCAATATTATATATACTACAATTAATAATTTTATACTTTGTCAACTTTTTATTTCAAAATTAAATGATAAATTTCCTATATTACTTAAAACCTAAAAGAAAATTTCTTTTCTTTTTATAGTTTTTTCCCCCTGAACTTGTTTCTTCTTTCTTTTAGTCAATAACAATAATTTAGCATGGATAATGATGTCGCAGCTTCTCTTCTATCCTCCGACTGATCAGCTTCGATGGCTTTGCAAAATGTAAGGAAAGGAACGAAGGGGAGAAAGGCTCCCTATTCCGACTTCGAAGCTCAAATTAGTTAGAAAGAAGAGAGAGTGGGAAAGATGGTTAGAGAGAAAGAGAGAAGCGACTTACCTAATCATCTGTTAAAGAAATAAAAAGTTGACTTGTGGTTTTCATAACGACTTGCCATTCCCATTCATTCCTACCTTTCAAAATTGACTTCTAATATATTCCATTTGTCCCGATTTACAGAACTTTTATTTTTCCTTTTTACATTCAACCTCCCCCATCCTCCCTACACCCCAACATGCAAGGATCAAATAGTTCTTACTTGCTCTCCCAATGTCTCAAGCGCTCGAAACCTATTGATCCCTAATTATAAATTTTTTGGCATTATTTTTCTTGTCCTATATATTATAAGTAATTCTTCACAATCTTTATCCATTCCTTTCAATATTGCCCATGCTCTTATTCCTTTCATAAAACATTTTTCTCTCCTTGATTCTTAATATTCTTTTATAATATTAATATTATGAGCGAGGGGGGAGAATTTGAAGCAAAACAGAAATTATGATGGGAAAATTAGAACCTCAACTGTAATCAACTTCACTCGAAAGTCTTATTATAGGAAAGAGCGATTCAAGAATAAAACGACAATATTCTTGAGATAGTATGATACTTGAAATTTTATTGAACGAAAACTCAAAAGTTTCAAAACATCAAAGTCTGGCAACAATCAAACGAAAACGGCAATAAATAAACCCTAAACCGAAAGTAGGAAAAAATTATGAAAATACCCCAAAAGTTTCTAAAAATTACAAAAAATTGGAAAAGGCCCAAAAGTCCATCAAGATGGCCCCGAATGGCCAAAAAAGGGCCTTGGTCACAGTGAAGTTTTGCTCACTGGACCGTCTAGGGTCTATCCATCAAATTTGAGCCCATTCTGACACACCCACAACTTTTCAGTTTTTCTGATTCGGCCCCAAAAACTTTTCCGATCAACTCCAATTGCCTTGAAACTTCTCTTGCAGCCTCTTGGACCTGTGTGAGCCCTCCTAAATATCTTTGTGGGCCAGCTCTGCTTCAGGCTCTCCCTCTTCCGAAGAGTTTGTCCTCAAACTCGGATTGTCCTCATGAAAATGGGATAGATGTTGTACGTTGAAAACATTAGAAATGCAGAGATCATCCGGAAGCTCAAGCGGATAACCGTTGGTGCCCAGCTTCTCCAAAACTTGACAGGGGTCGATCTTTGATAGGTACTCAACGGAAATCGTTCCTTGGTCAATGTCACCCACACAAGATCTCCCACCTCGAATTGAACATACCGTCGAGCCTGGTCTGCCTCTTCTTTGTAACGTGTGTAATTTTGCTCCAAGTTGGACTTCACCACAGCGTGGACGGCCTACAAATCCACAATGCGCTCCTCCACATTCTTAGACACAGTTCCATCATCCGGAAGTGCTAGGTCAATCGGACTCCTGGGATTCCTACCATACACAATCTGAAAAGGAGAGTATTGAGTAGACCTGTTAATTGAACAATTAAATTCAAATTCAATCTTGGGAAG
>JAOXNR010000031.1:3273700-3376096 GCA_028571225.1 Parsonsia alboflavescens
ACTTTTGTCCAATTTTATGAGACCAAATAGATTAAAAGAATTTTTAAAATGACATATTTGCCCTCACTAGTTAGTCACGTGACCTTCTCCGCTATGGAAATGGCTGGAGAAAAATTGTTTGGATCGTTACGACAACTCGTAAATTCTTGAGGGATCATTATGGCTAAAAAAAAAAACATGTAGGGCTATTATATAATTTGGTCCAAACATGTGAGAGCAAATAGGCAAAAAGCCCAAAATAAAAAGTTTGACAACCAAAAAAGACAAAATAAAACAATATTGACCAAAGTTACCAAATTGAAATCAATGGATGATTAAAAAAGACAAAATAAAACATTATGTACCAAAGTTAGAAAACCAAAAAAGTTTATAAACCGCACGTGAAATTTACTCAATTTTCCTAGAAATTGAGGGTAAGAAAGACCCACAAGGTAAGAATGAAAAAAATAAGCTAGCAAATACTCATAAACTTTTGTAAAATGACCTATAATAGAAAAAAAACTTGAAAGTCTAAAGCGACCTATATATCATGGAATGGAACGGTACTTCTTTCATCCTAAAAAATATATATATCTTGTTTGCTATTTATTTCTTTGTCACGAGAAAATCAATTATTCAAAATTATCCATTTATATTTATAATGTTCGAGAGAGATTGACGGAATTCTCCATTTTCCGTCAAATCTCAACTTTTAACTCCATTATTATACTCTTAATTAATTTCAGAGGCTTATTATAAGTTGTTTGGGTACTTAGTTGGTAGAAAAATAACAATATTGGGTTGATAACTTCGAGCATAAAAACTTAGCCACCAAATTTTGCCATTCTTCCTTCAAATTAAAACCTCTTTTCCCAAGTTTTTATAGAATAAAAATCTTCTCCCAAGAATTAATAAAGGCCTCTATATGAATAAGAAATTCGACAATGAAAGCATCGGGTTAACTTTATTCCATTATTTCACATCGAAGCGACATAAAAATATCAGACTCTTTTCCTTATCCTTTTCACCTTTCCTTGGCCGGCAAAGTTTCTTACTTTTTGAATATTGACTTATATAGTAATACATTTGTTTCCTAATTCATTATAAGTTCTTGTTTGCTTCAATTCAATTATATCCCATATTGATAACATTAATAGAAGATGAAGGAAAGAAAGCTTCAGCAGATCTCAAACATTTTTTCATTGCCAGATGATTGCATAGCAAAGATTTTCTCTCTGGCATTAGTTTCTCCTAAAGATGCATGCAGAGCAACAATCATCTCTAGAGAATTCAAGTTGTTTTCTGGATCTGACTTAGTCTGGGAACGCTTTCTTCCTCCAGATTTCCAAAACATTGTTTCAAGATCAGTCTCTCTTCCGATGTTTCCCACGAAGAAGGAGCTCTATTTCTACCTTTGCAACTCCTTTGTCATCCTTGATGATGGAAAATTGGTAAGTTTAGACCATAAAGCTCTTCCCCTTTTTCCCCTTTTTTTTTTTTTTTTTGTTTTTGTTTGTTATAAAAAATTCTAGCATACCTTGTTGACTAGAATTTCTCCATTAAATCCAAGACATACCAGAGTGTAATCACTAGAATTTAGTTAATTTAGGCTAATTAAAGAGGTTTATTTAAAGAGAATTGAGGAGAAAATTTTCTAACCAATACCATCTATAGTCAAAATAAAATGACATAGATAATTATATCGATTGAATTATAATTAAATTTCATTTCATTTAATTTGATGTTAATTAGTTAATATTCTTTGTTAGAGCTTCTCAATGAATAAATTCAATGGAAAGAAGTCTTTTATGATGGGTGCAAGGAAGCTCTCGATTGCAGGAGAAGACAATCCAGAGCACTGGAAATGGTCATCCACTTCTCAGTCAAGGTTGGTTCTTCTTGGACCATATATTTTGGTCCTTTTTTAGGGTTCTCATATTTTGAGAGAAAATATATTCCCCCATAGAGGTTTCCGATATTTTTTTCATATATGAAGAATTGAAATTAGACATGTAATGTGGAAAGAATATTCCTTTTCTAATCATGTAAAGAAATATAAAAGGGGTGAAAATAAATAAATAAATAATATCAGTAAGAATAATTAATTTTATAATTATCACTTTACCAATAAATTAAGATTTTGAACTTTTTTCTTACTACGTATTAGCTGAAAATTAAAACACATGATCAAAGCGTTATCTTTTTTTCCTTTTTTTTTCAACAAACGGTGTTTGGTCAGTTCACGCACAAACATCGATTAGGAGCTGGACTCATTCTGTCATTATTCAAACTCATATAAATCGATTCATTAAAGCTAGATTTTACAGGATCAAAGCGTTATTCTGAAGAATTAATATTTTTACACTCTTTGTTATACTAATAAAAAAGACTTACAAGTATCTTTTAATTAATTTTTAAGTATAAAGACTTTAAGAGATCATAAACTAAACCACTAAACCTTAGGAGGACTCTTTATTTATCTTTTAAACGTATAATAAACTATACAATGAGATAAACTAATTAAACAATATATTTGATCTTTTTAAGGACACGAGTATTATTTTGACATCTCCAAGTTTGACAGTTTTTTTTTTCCCATATTATGAAATTTGATAGGTCTTGATCTCTTTCTTCAAATAATCCCCACCAATTGACACTCAAAACAATTCTTATTCACCATCTGCAGGTTCCCTGAAGTGGCTGAGCTACTGAAAATTGCCCGCCTTGAGATCCATGCCAACATTCCAACACAAATGCTATCACAAGGAACAAATTACACAGCTCATTTAGTCTATAAACTCATTGAAAATCCCCATAGATATGGCCTTAAATTTCGCATGAAATCAACAATAGAGCATATTAATAACGTTAATGTTCTAGAAGGTTCAAGCACCGGAAGAAAAAAGAAGAGCAGTTATGTCTTGCTGGATACAGTATCTGACATTGGCCTTCCCCGGGGACAAAATAAAGGCCGTCCATCTCGTCCCCGGGAAAGGACAGATGGGTGGTCGGAGATTCGAGTGGGAGGGTTCTTTGGTACTGGAGGAGATCACCAAGATGAAGTATTTAAGATACAGTTATTGGATAACAGAGACGAGCGATGGAAGGGAGGCCTTGTTGTTGAGGGGATTGAGGTTCGACCGAATTAATTAAGGAGGAATATCAAAAGTGTTAGCTTAAATATTATAAATAGTCTCCCAATCTTCTATTACACTAATAGAAAAAAATGATACCCATCTCTTATTATATATTTTATAAATTAGGTATACATATCAATTTTCCGTTATACGATAATACATGTAATAGAAGATTGGAAGCCATGAAATTTTCTAGTGCAATCCTGCATGACAGGGTTTGTAAACAGGCTTTGAACTATTTTGGACTTTCCTTTTATAGCAGTGACTATTGTTATGTATTGTATAATTAAGAAGATTGTTATGTTTTTTTCCCTTTTTTTTTTTTTTGTATTAATTTCCACCCCTTTTGTAAGTCAAAGGAAAAAGAATTCTATCACTTCAAAGGTACTTTTCTATATTATTTAATAAATAAAAAAGAAAAATATTGATCTTTCCACGACTCTCTAATTGGAATTATATAAATGTAAATAAAAAATATATAAAGATTTATATTCAATGACATTGTTCTATTTCTTGACAGACTTTATTGGGAATACACATCCTCACATAGAGAGAGAGGCATGGCGTTAAACAAGGAAAAAGGCTGGTTGGTTGCCCAGAAAATGAAGACCATCAAATCTTCGCTTTGATTTTTCAAGGCCATTCAGAAATAATGTCATCTTCCCTGACATTTTCCAGAGTTTCTTTGATCAGAAACAAAAATATTGGGAAAATTATTCATATTCCAAAGACATTCTGATCAGAAGCCATGCATGGATATGCGTCTGAATTGATAGTTAGAACTTAGAAAAAGTTTTTTTCTTTTTCCATTTTTTTTTTTTTTAATTAGAAAATGTCAAATTCAGGTCCCAAAGGCACATCTTCTTCTCCATCCGCAAACACACCTCCAAAGCAAACAGGTGTGAAGTTTGCCCGGAGAACATCCAGTGGCCGGGTAGTGAGTCTCTCTCGGGATGACGACATCGACGCTTCCGGCGAATTTTCCGGTCAAGATTATACTAATTACACAGTAATGATGCCACCAACACCGGATAATCAACCCGGAATTGGCCGAAATCCCAATGCCTCAGGAGACAAGCCCGACGGCCCGACTCAGTATGGAGCATCCAGGTTCCGTACCGAGTCTCAAAGGAGAAGGCCGTCGGTGGGTAACGAAGAAGAAGGAGGAATAGGAGGAGGAGGATATGGTGGTGGAGGTGGCGGCGGTAGTATTCCCGGTGGAAAGATAGAAAGAAGAATGTCATTGATGAAATCGAATAGCAAATCGATGTTGTTGAGGACACAAACTGGGGATTTTGATCATAATCGTTGGTTGTTTGAAACAAAAGGAAGATACGGAATTGGAAATGCTTACTGGCAAGAGGATTCATATGATCAAGAAACTGGACTTGGAATGTCGGATTTCATGGACAAGCCATGGAAACCTTTGACTCGGAAAGTTCATATTCCTGCTAAAATTCTCAGTCCTTACAGGTCCATAACATTTTTCTTTATTTTTTACTATATATTCCCTATAATGTTACTTCTATCACTATTTATATAATTCAGGGTAGTTATTTTAGCAAAATTAAAATAATATATTTTTTTAAATACTTCATTTTATAATTTTAATTGTTAATGAGAAAAGAGAAATTCAAATTATTTACAAAAAGCAGTATTTTATTTGTCTCCAATTGAACTTTTCATTTGATATTATGTAGAATAAAATGTTTTCATTTTCTGAATCGATCAAAATTTTTCCTAGAAATTTTATGAATGTGATTAAAAATAAACTAATTTAAACCCTTTCTTTTAAAATTTATCAAGAAACAGGTTGTTGATCGTGGTTCGTATTATAGTACTGTTCTTCTTCCTCGGATGGAGAGTAGAAAACCCTAATCAAGATGCAATGTGGCTATGGGGAATGTCAATTGTATGTGAAATATGGTTTGCATTTTCATGGCTTCTTGATATCATTCCAAAGTTGAACCCTATAAACAGAACAGCTGATGTTGCTGCTCTAGCCGAAAAGTTTGAGACAGTTTCTCCGACCAATCCCGAAGGCCGGTCTGACCTCCCCGGAATAGATGTCTTCATTTCTACTGCTGACCCAGAAAAGGAGCCACCCCTTGTCACTGGAAACACAATTCTTTCCATTCTTGCAGTTGAATATCCCGTTGAGAAAATCTCTGTCTACATCTCAGATGATGGAGGAGCCATGCTCACTTTTGAAGCCATGGCCGAGACTGTCAACTTTGCCCAGGTAAGTTCCCTTCAACATTTTAGGACATTTTTAAAGAATTGCTATAATAGTTCTAATAAAGCTTCTCATTTTCATATCCAAACAGGTTTGGGTACCATTCTGTAGGAAACACAACATTGAGCCAAGGAATCCAGACAGCTACTTCAGTTTGAAAACAGATCCAACAAAGAACAAGAAGCGCCCTGATTTTGTTAAGGATCGGCGTTGGATCAAGAGGGAATACGATGAATTCAAGGTCAGGATCAATGGCTTACCGGATGTTATTCGTAAAAGATGCGATATGTACAACTCAAGGGAGGGACTAAAAGAAAAGCAGCTCCCTGGAAAAGAAGGTGCAGGTTCCCCTAATTCTGCAAATAAAGCAGTACCCAGTGTCAAGGCCACTTGGATGGCAGATGGAACTCACTGGCCTGGGACTTGGTACGCTCCAGCACCGGATCACGCTAAGGGTGACCATGCTGGAATTTTGCAGGTATAATGACTCTAGATTACACTCCCTCTAATAAAAAATCTAATCAATAAATTTTACCTGTTCTGATTCAGATAATGAGTAAGGTGCCAGACCATGATCCTGTAATGGGTCATGAAGATGAGAAGACACTAGACTTCACCGATATCGATATTCGACTTCCCATGTTTGCCTATGTTTCCCGTGAGAAACGACCGGGTTACGATCATAATAAGAAGGCAGGGGCCATGAATGGCTTGGTGAGAGCCTCTGCAATTCTTTCGAACGGACCGTTCATTCTTAACGTGGATTGTGACCACTATGTCTATAATTCTATGGCATTCCGGGAAGGCATATGTTACATGATGGACCGTGGTGGTGATCGTGTCTGCTATGTTCAGTTCCCTCAAAGATTTGAAGGAATTGATCCTTCTGACAGATATGCCAACCATAACACTGTCTTCTTTGATGGTGACATTTCTTGAATAAACTGTCCAAAAAATTCCCATCTTTTTGTACTCGTTTTCTTTCTCAAATTAACTGTCCACATCTGGGAATTTTAGGGAACATGAGGGCATTGGACGGCCTCCAAGGTCCGGTATACGTCGGAACAGGCTGCATGTTCCGGAGATATGCACTCTACGGATTCCATCCACCCCGAGCAAATGAATACACAGGCATTATTGGGCAAAACAAGTCACCGGTTAAAGTTCTTGGACCGGAAGATGATGAATCGCAGCCCTTAACAGATCATCCAGACTTAGCCCTGCCAAAGAAGTTTGGTAATTCTCAAATGTTTTCAGAATCTATTGCAGTTGCAGAATACCAAGGACGACCATTAGCTGATCACAGCTCTGTTAAGAATGGCAGACCTCCTGGTGCACTTCTTGAACCACGCCAACCTCTTGATGCTCCAACTGTAGCTGAGGCTATTGCTGTTATCTCCTGCTGGTAATGTTTCTTTTTCAGTCTCCACTAAAAAACGATTTAGAGCAAAATTAGATATCGAATCTACCCACTGCATTATTTTGTCAAGTGGCGTACCGGTACAACTACTACCAAAGAGTACCTGATAACTATGCTTCGTGATATATTTTCAAACATGTGGTGTAGGTATGAAGATAACACAGAGTGGGGAGACAGAGTTGGATGGATTTATGGATCAGTTACAGAAGATGTGGTTACCGGTTATCGAATGCACAATCGTGGATGGAGGTCCATCTACTGCATCACAAAGCGAGATGCTTTCCGTGGCACTGCACCTATTAACCTCACTGATCGTCTGCATCAGGTTCTCCGGTGGGCAACAGGTTCTGTTGAAATCTTCTATTCAAAGAACAACCCAATGCTGGCAACTCGACGCCTCAAATTCCGGCAGCGCCTGGCATATTTTAACGTCGGAGTCTACCCATTTACCTCCATATTCCTCGTCGTCTACTGTTTCCTCCCGGCTCTCTCCCTTCTCACGGGGCAGTTCATTGTACAGAGTTTGAACATAGCATTCCTGTGTTACCTTCTCAGCATAACTATGTGTCTGATTCTGATTTCCCTTCTTGAAGTCAAGTGGTCCGGCATTGGTCTTGAGGAATGGTGGAGGAATGAGCAGTTCTGGGTAATTGGTGGTACCAGTGCACATCTTGCTGCAGTTATCCAAGGTCTCCTCAAAGTTGTAGCAGGTATTGAAATCTCTTTCACACTGACTTCGAAATCGGCTGCTGATGATGAAGATGATATCTATGCTGATCTCTATGATGTTAAATGGACAAGCCTGTTCATAGTGCCATTAACCATCATATTGTGCAACATTATTGCACTTGTCATCGGAATAGCGAGAACCGTCTATAGCGAAATTCCCCAGTGGAGTAAGCTCTTTGGGGGCTCTTTCTTTAGCCTTTGGGTGCTAACTCACATGTATCCTTTTGCCAAGGGATTGATGGGAAGAAGAGGAAGATTGCCCACCATTGTATATGTCTGGTCAGGGCTTATCTCCCTCACTGTTTCTTTGCTTTGGGTGACAATTAGTCCTCCTCAGGGTGACACTGACACTGCTACTGGCCCGAGAAACCTCAACCTGGAGTTCTTTTGATGCATTTTTGAGCCATTCAAGATTCCACAAGAAAATGATGAGAACAATATTCACAACGTGAAAAAAATATTCAGATAGCAGAATAGAACATTGACAGCTTACCAATTTTGAAGAGGAAAAATATATCGAACTTTACTTGTTAGAAGTGTGATCAGATATGGTGTTTCTGAGGAGACAAGATCCAGTGAACCTTTGTTTTCTATCTTTCTGGCTTTCTTGGCAGGCTTCACCTACACCTATACTAATGTTGTAAGACTTGAACACAAGCTCATTTATTTCAGTATGTTAAATTAGACCAGTCATCCATTTCTGTATATCAATGTACTGTATTCATTCTTAGAGGCTAGTAGACCTTTATGATTTTGTCACATTAAAGAAATGAACTTGGTCATGCTTACAGTAGACAGTAGAATAAAGAAACTGAAAATATTTCTCTATTACTATTAGGGCCAAAATGGCTGTTTTATTCTTGACATTTTGACATATATGTGAGTGAAGGACCAAAAAAGAGTTACCAGTGGGAATTCCTCATTTGAGATCAAATATTCACCCAATTCAAAATTGAGACAAGATTCTTTTAACAGAATAATAGCAATAAATGTCTTTAATATCCGGGCTTCGAAAAGAAAATTTATTAGCCTTCAGTATGATTTCGGGAAGAGCATTTGAATATTACAATGAAGCTTTGGTAATCATGAACGTTCAGAAATGCAGGATACTTTTTGCTTACAGGAAATTCTTTGCATCATAGAAAAAATTCACGAATTCGAACCGGTCTTTTTACTGCATTCGTGAATCCCTGAAAAGACATGGCAAAAATGGCAAAAGGTCCAATAGTCATCATCTACTCGAGAGAGTTCAGCATTCATGTATGTACGAGCATATTGTCGTTCATAAGCAAATAAAATCCAGCCATTCTTGAACACTAGCTTTGAGATATGCGGTATCAAACAATCTAGGATTACCAGGGAGGGAGCAATGTTTAGCTCAGTTTATTCGTGTAACAACTGAAACATTTTTAGGACAAGAACCTATGGTTGTAACATCAGGAGATGCTGAAGAAAAATGTTGAAGTATCTTAGCAAAATCCCTATCCAACCCAGAGAACCTAAATTCTAAGCCGTGGGGTAACCAGGAAACAGCATGTCTATGAATCTACAGCAGTTTTTCACTCGGTAAATTTAATGAAAACAGGGCTATATAACAGAGAAAATTTCAGTTCATGTTTTCATATTATTATTCTAAAAGTTAAATTTTCAATTAGAATTTCAGGAATCAACTAACTGTAATGATGAAAATGCAGAACAAGTGTATCATACAGTTGCAAGATTCTGAAATCTGGTTACTTAAACCAGGTGAAGAAAGTAGATCTTTAAAATAAAATGGATGAAATATATGAATCAGTTGTAGAACTTCATTTCCTATCCTCTATAACAAAAAGGCCTTTGGATCAATCTTAACTGATAAATTGTAAACTCCGAAATACAGAGAGCAAGAACAGGTGCATGGAATGGAACTAAAAATTACTAGAACTATTAAATTGCCTTGACCAACACAAAGAAACACATAATGCAAAACAGGACAATTTAAGATTGATATTAGCTGTTTATGTTCAAATATCTTCTCATCTAATCATATCCTCATCTGCTTCAAATGGATGCCCAAAAGACAATTTCCAAATTCCATTAACATTTTACTGTTTAAGATATCTATATTATATCTTAGAAACCTACCCTAATACAACTCTGCTCCGAAACTTCCATATATCCAAAAGAAAAAATAACAGAAGCAGGTAACAGTAACCAGATTATACAGGAGCTATTTAAGAACAAAGACTGCATTAGGGTGAATTTATTTAAGAATAAAGATTGCATTAGGGTGACTTGTGTACCTCATTGAACTTGAATAGTACAGGATGCTTATCTCGCTTCATTATTGTTGGCTTTTTTTGGTCACAATTCATATTTTGAGAACCATTATTGCTGACCTTTCTAAACCTGGTTTAATTAAACATTATCATCAGGAGTAATTTGTGAAGACTACAACATGTTAAAATACATATGTAAGGATTTACTTCATTTCCTAATATGATAGTCACTACATGCATATGAACAATATAGTATCAGTTTATATCTCTAGTTTCATCTATCAAACAATATAGGCAATTGAGATGAACCAGCATAACTCATCTTAGATGAGTCTAGTTAATTGATAAGCGATCAAAGCTAAGGACTTGAAACAAAGTCCAAAGGAGACGTTAGGTAAATGCAGAGAACAACATATGCTTATCAGATTCACCTAAAAAAATGTTTTTATAAGAGATACTTGTTATTAGTTTTGTTCCATTTTTGCATCCAAGATAAGTTTGCAGGAAAAAATGAACATCACAGAGAAACCCCAGTGCAGTGCACATCTTTGGAGACTAGGGAACCTCATTGGTATGCTTCAGAAAAAACCTAAATTGTTCAGTGGTAATAAAAGTGTGTAGTTTCTAGGATCTAAATGAGACTTTTTATATGAGGTAGACATTAAGTTGTTGGCCAACTGGACTCACTTTAGTTCTTTACTTTTGCACCTTCTTCTTTCTTCTTTCTAATTCTTGCTAGTAAATGAGAAATTTCAACATTACTGCTTTTTGGGATTGGACATCTATTATGCATTTAAGATATATTTCACAGCCGCAAACCAATTTAAAACATGAAGACTCAGTATCTCTAGTCTGTATTCTCAAACAGAAAACCTCAGATGGATTACCCAATTGTTCTGGAAGAAAGATAAAGCAGACAAAGGACGAATATGAAAAACCAGCAAATGATGTTACCTGTCAAAGAAGTTAAAGGAACCACCAGAAGGCTTTTTCCTTTTCTCGGGTGATCTTTCTTTCTCATTTACAGTCGGACCTTTCCCAAGTTGTGAATTTGATGGCTTTGGCTGTACTTGCCTTGACAAATTATCAGCACTTGGATGCAAAGAAGATGTATCTTTACAATAGGACCTAGAAGATTGCGAAATGCTGTTATCCTTTTTTGAGAAGGCATCTTTGCTGGCATCAGAGATTGAGCATTTGTTACTACCACTTTGTAGGATTCTTTGTTTTTCCACCTGAAAATAAGATACCACTTTTAACATGGCTAGAAAAAAACTATATAAATGGCAGGTTATGGAAAGCAGTAGCTTCAGATTCCAACTGATAAAGTATAATGCAATGTTACCGAAAAGATATCATAACAATTAAGGAGGACAACATATATTGATCAATTGTTTAATCAGCAGTCACTTCGGAATCCTATTAATGAACTCCAGAAATCAGAATAAAGTAACACGAATCATATAAGATTCTAACACTCTAATAGCACACAGTATATGATGGTTAATAACTTATGCTACTAATTTGCTTCTTTTCAGTAAGATAAATTCTTGCCGAGGATAGAAGGATTCAGGCAAATTATAGTGTCATTCGCCAAACAATGGGTCCAAAACACTGGTACAGATCTTGCAGCACCCACAATCAACTACCAAGCAATTGTCCTTGTTATGCCAAATTGGATATCCCAAATTAACGATGGCTATGAAGATCTTTGCCTAGTGTTGTTTCCCCTCTTTTGAAGGAGTATGAAGATGTCTTTCCGGAGGAGCTACCACAAGAGTTGCCACCCATTAGACGAATAGAGCATCAAATTGATCTCATTTCAGGAGCACAACTTCCAAACAAGGCGGCATGTAGGACCGATCCAGAAGAGACCAAAGAGTTGCAAAGACAAGTTGAGGATCTTGCAAATTCTGCTACTAATTTGCTTCTTTTCACTAAGATAAATTATTGCTGAGGGTAGAAGGATTCAGGCAAGTTATAGTGTCATGAACCAAACAATGAGTCCAAAACACTGCTACAAATCTTGCAGCACCCACAATAAACTACCTAGCAATTGTACTCGTTATGCCAAATAGGATATCCCAAGTTAAAAGTAGGTATTTGGTCCCATTCCAAGAATGGTATGATTACCCATTTTTGTCCACTACCAGTGTCGGATAGGAGAATCTCAATTCTCAAGACTTCCAAGAATATGAAAACAAAACTATTTTTGAGATCTTGTCATGTTCTAAAATCAATCATATAGAACTGAAGCATTGACTCTTAGGTATAGTTTATGCAAAATAATCTGAGCAAGTAATTGCTTAACAAATCAATATTCTCGATAACAATAATGTCTATGCAACAGAAAAGCATTGAAGCACTTCTAAAATAATTCAGTAAATAGAACATGTTAAATAAACATGTCTGTTACCTCATGTGCCAAAACCTTTTTTACAGCTGAGGCAAGAATGAAATGAGAGGAACTGTAGCCCTGTCAAACCAAGAAGACATACAAAGAAGGGGATCATATTTCATAACAAAAATCATATTTCTTTTAATTGTTGTGTATGATACAAATGAAAAGATGCAAAATGCATTTCCTTTTTAATCTAGAATCTGGAAATACAAACCTTAAAAGTTATGAAGTCATCAATTGGGGGATCAAATGAAATTAATGAAACATCTGAAGGATCTTCATGCTTCTGACTACCGGGTGGACTGAATTTCAGGTTTTTGTAAGTAATAGCATATGAAACCATCGTATCAACTAATTGAGCCAACAAAATCTTCTCGTTTTCTGATAGCAAGTGCAGTGCCACCTGTAGATAGCCACCAGCACATCAGCCTTCACCAAAGTAATGAAGAAGCAAATTAAAGCAGTACGGTTAAGAAATTATGGCTTCATAGTTCTCGTCTATGATATCTCCCAGTTCACCACAGCACCCCACCCATGGGTAAGAAATTGAAGGAGCATGTCCAAGTTTTCTATGGCCCAAAGGAATCAAATGACATAGCATGATCTTCCAATCAGACCAAGCATAATACTCATTTACAATATCTAGCATATGTGAAGAAAATAGGATGGTAACGCACAGCAGGTAGAAAGATATGGAAGAATGTTTTTCATTTCTGTAATAAGCCAAAGAAGAGTTAGAGGTTGGAGGGACATCCCCATGACTTGCTCAGCTTTTGTGTGAGCAATGATACAAGTAGATTCAGATCACTTGAAATTTACCGGCTTTATGGTGGTTGGAGACAAGATATGTAGAAGTGGAGAAATCGACTCTTCCACAAAGGATTTAGTGGATATATGCCTTGAGATGCATGGTGAGATTCTGTTGTGCCACGAACGCAGTGTATCCAACTTCTCCAATGATATTGTTCGGAATCTATTGATTTTCAATGGAAGTAGAATGAGATACTATGACTGAATTGCAGATGACATGTTTGAGATAAATCAAGAAATACCTTTGGAAAGACTTTGGCCATTCAATAATTGGTCGGTCAATTTGAGCTGCCATACCATGTATTGCTATTGCAATTGTTGGCTGATAAACTGAACAAGGTAAACAATAAATCATGACTTATATCCATTTACCACGGGTCGTCATCCCAGATTGAAAATTTCTTACCTTGAAGAGACATATGTTGTGTGCTCATAATGTACTTATTGAATATATCAGAAATCTCAAGATTCTCCAGGCATTTGACCTTTAAGGTAAATATACACAACTCAAATTGTGAAGCAATAAATGTCTTTTGTCAAATCCAACATTAAGTACAGATAATGTCCAGGAGCAATAATGGTCATGAAAGAACTTACAGTCTTTTGCATCATTGGATCATAATATTGTAGGCGTAAAATATTTTCATGGATCCCATCCAGAATCAAATCATAGTCGCCACTGATTAACATTAAGGTACAAGATGAGAATCTTTATGAAAAATTCAGATCAAAATACTCACTGTAGTTCTTTCACATACCGATTAGATATTAAGGAAAGCAAAGACTCAAACTCATTCAATCTACTATTAGAAATATTGATGGATCTTCTTCCGCGCTTAAATTTTCTCTTTTGGAATATCTGTTTAAAGAAAGAAAAAAAAAAGAAGAAAAAGGAACAGAGAAGCATGGCTTAACCAGAATGGCAGTAAAAGAAAAATGAGGTTATGATGGCACATTACTACAAAGAAAACTGAAAACAGGCAGAAGGATACTATCCTTAACTGACCTCTTTCCATACATCTAAAGCACTTTTTGATGAATCCTTACAGCCAACCACTTGAGAACTGATCTCCATCTGAGAGTAATGAGAGATTAATCAGATATAGCAACAACTTGTTAGGGAAAGATGAATTCTAGACTACAATCTACACACTTCTGGTGAATGAAGAATGGATAAATCCTTCACTTTATCGGTACAAATGCCAAAGAGGTGATAGGAGGATTCAAAACTGTGTTTACAGGATGGGAGACAAGGCCCATCTACTGGGGCAATCGGATCATCAATAATTCGAAACAGATCATAAAAATAACGACCATCTAAAGGACTGGCTTATCTAGTAACCTGAAGCCACAGAAAAAAAAGAACGAAAAATTAAAAATTAAAATTTCATTAATGATTATAACAAAGCTAGTAACATGTGGGATCCTTGTTGAGAGTCAATTCCATTATCCAAAGACAAATGAATTGTGATTGTTCTTACTGACAGATTTCAACCTATTGTTGTTTATATTGAATAGGCCAAGCTGGGGAGTGATATAAAAGCTTTCATGTAACTCCAGAGAAAGGCTTGATATGTTAATTCGTAGTTTATCTCAATGAACCTAAAGGAATATGCAGCCCATATGATTAAGGCATTTTCAGAAGACAAGAAAAATGAGTGCACCATTTGTTAAGGTTGCACCTATAATTTCAAATATAAAAATAAAAAAATAAATAAAGTTCTAGACCTCATCTTGTTATGCTAAAGAACAAACAATTATAAGGCTAAATGAAGATTATTTGATATATTGAAGTGTGAAGTGTAATTGTAGTAAAAGATGTGGTGAAACAAAGAAGTGTAAACTAGAGAAAATACCAAGAAGCCTTCAATAAACAAAAAGGTAGATGGACAGGCAAAAACAAATATCAATCTTAAAAGTTGAATGAGTAGAAATATTCACCAGTAAAAAGTATCCCTGTACTGATAGTGGTAAGTTAAAGGGAAGAACAATAGGATATGTAAGGAATCACAGTGCAAAGCCAAATGGTGCTGGAACAAATAGTTCTCTGTGTTAAAGCACCGTATAGAAAGAAGACCCATGTCGACCAATTGAAATCATTTGAAAAGATTTAGTTAGATTAGTGATACAAATAGATAACCGACAAAATAAGACAAGCAGACAACTTGATTGGAAAATGTCCAGTGGATTGCCCTGTATTCTCATTAACTAATAACATGAATGAGATAAGAACATCTTAATCTAGCAAATACATAGTGCATTTTATAGTAGGCCAACAGTAGCATATGTAAGAGTAAGTGGTTCAACAGAGATCATATCATAAAAAATATTATTCATGTAGATGGATTGACACAATGAATTTGATTTTGCTCAACTTAACAGATATGCTAAGAAAACATATATTGTTGTGGCAAGTATGACAAGTAAAACCTCCACTTCCTACTGGGTATATTTATAAAAGGGTAATAACTAAATAAAAGATGATTCTGATTTCATACCATATTAAGGGATTCCTTCTTGTTGTTGAGAAATTGAAGAGTATTCAAGCAAGAACGTATGTCACACTCTGAAAGCAAAGAATAGAAATAAAAATGGAATATTAGGGACACTACAGCTAACATAATGTGCTAATTAGCTAATTAGCTAATTTGAGAAACTAGCAAAACAACTCCTCAACATGAAACAAAATACTATTCATCTAATCATGCCACATCGGCAATTTTTCAAACCCAATAAATGATACAGAACAAACAAGTGAAACTCTGTGTTGTGTTGATAAAGGTAAAGATACAAGAATTTTAAATAAGAAAAAATTAATAAAGATATAAAAACATATATTATAAGTCAATATAACATAAATCCTACATAAGATAAGTTAACATTTTTGTCATTTGATTATAAGGGTCAAATCATGACCTTGTCAATCACATAATATCTTCTCCATTATTGATATGTTTTACTTAGGTACAAATTTAAGAGTTGGAATCAAAATTCAGTTATACCAAAATATTTTTGGCCATACCCAACTTTTAAAATGTACTTTAAAAATTTTGGGTACATACCCAAGCAAACCCAAGGCATTCAGTACAACAAGTACCCATTATGAGCACTCATAATGTGTACAAATGTAAGAAATCTCACAACAGTTTTTTGTTGACACACAAGAGATATAGAATTATTTCCGCATAATTTCAAAAAAAATAAGAAGCCACATACTGAAAAGAACAAGATGCTTCTGCATGAATAATCTGACTATGGATAAGGTACTTACCAGTATATTCAGTCAAAGCAGTTAGAGCACTAGAACTTGCTCTTACTCCTTCCTTGTTACAGATACACTTGAGCCTGCAATATTTGCAGCAATTTAGAGGAATAATAGAGTAAGAAAATTAATGGATAGTGTAAGACCTATAAACTCCCACAAATGAACTGATAGTAATACTAGGGTCATTGATGTAGAAGTTAGTTCTTCCAAAGTTAAAAAAATTTTCAATGAACATAGATACAATAGGGGCCTTGACTAAGTATGGATAAATTACTCAAAATAAAAATTATAGACAAAAGAACGCACATGTTTTATATGTAAAGAACGCACAATCAACAAAGATTATTTATTCTGAGACTCATGCCTAAGGAAGCAAAACAAACAATGCTTTAGAAGGACAGGAGAATTTTTTTGTTTCTCTTGTTGATTATTTCTACAGTAGTTTCAGAATAAGCAGAAAGGGCAGTTCTACAATAATGACGAATATTAACATTGTCAATGGATCTCCTATCAGAGGGACCTTTCCAACGTAAGCCTCCAAAAGAAATTCCTTAAGAGAATAGACATGGAAGAGGAAAAGGCCACCGAAGCCAAATTAAAACCAGAAAATTTTGAATGAGATTGGTTAAACACCAAATGTTTATAGCACAGCATTTTAAGCACCCATTAAGCAGGAAATTCACCAATAGTACCTTTTTACAACACAATTCACTGTTGGCTGAACAAATACATGAACCCTGCAATAGATGAAATTATTAAAGATAACAAATGTCATTCTGTTGGAAAGTCATAAAAGGTAGAAGTGCCACTATTCACTCAGACCCTATAGCAGAATCCTCTGAAATTTCAACGTCTAGGACAGCTATCATATTTTCTAGATGAGTTGACATAGACAAAATCCCTAATAGGTGTGGATGGGTGCCTTGCTATGTATATTGTTTGGATCTTTATAAAGTAACTTTAGAAAGCACAAGATAAGAAATGTACAAACTTTTTGGAGTTGACTTCGAAACAAAACTTAGAAATTGGAGGTCACAAAATGGAAAAAGAGAATACAAAATTGCAAAAGATAAGAGTACAATGTTATTGATTTTCTATTCCTTATTTTTTTAGGATCTGGCATAGGCTCTTAAGGTTTAATTGAAATAAGTTAACCAAAAAGAAAAGGAGCTCAAAGGATTGTTTGAGAAGGTAATTGGAAAAGTTCACTTTGTGCTTAAAAAAAAGGAGAATTTTTCTAGCTTATAAAATAACCTAAAATTAGCTTTCTTCCTAAAAAAAAAAAAAAAAAAAAAAAAAAAAAAGCCTCCTACTGAACAGATTTTTTTTCATTGAAGTTTTCTTCTTTCAAGAATTTCAAAAGATAAGTGCTTTTATCGGAAAAAGCCCATCCAAACTGGGCCTAAATATTTGAAAACGAAAATCTTAAGCAAAATCCGAACAAAATAGAGGTTGTCAATAACTAAATGTAATTTTTTTTTTTCTTGACAAGAGCATGATAACTAACAGAGGTTTCAAGCATTCTAAATTACGAATATTGCAAAATTGATATAATTCTTGAGGGAAATGAAAACGTCCTGTGACTGAGGTTTCAAAATAATTTCTCCAGATGTTCCTCATATATGCTTAGGGCACAAGAAAAATCTTACTATCAGGTTTTCAATATCATTTTTAATGAAACCCATCATTTTCTGCTTAATCTCATTATTTCTGAACAAATAGTTCATTACGACAAATATTTCAACCAATAATGTGCTAGATTGTTTTATGCATAACAGAGTATAGGTTCACACTGTATGGCAACTACTTAGAGCACTGCAATTGAAAAACTTTTGATGTAATTCGCACAAACTAAATATACAATACCATGACAAAATAAGAGGAGACTTACTTCGCCACCTGACGCAATGGCCTTAATGCAGGGGCATACAGATCATTACAAATGCAAATCACCTGCATATCAAACCAACAAAATCAAAACCAAGACACCATGGTTTACTAACAGTTCAAGTAACCTTACAGGTCTTAAAAGAGATGTCTTGCTGTTCTTCTTTTTCAAAGACTTCCCTCCAGAATGTTCCTCTCGAGTTATATTTTCTTTTCCATTTTCTGATTTTTTTCCAGCGGCAACCTGCAAAAATAATTATTTTATGATTATGCCAATCAAAAAGATTAGAATGCAAGAGCTAATAAAACAACTCATCTTTTAATAATCAATTCAAATTATCTCTGCATGTTCACCAACCAAGTTATTATGAAATTCCAAAAATAGTTTGAGATTAGAATAAATATAAATGTCCTTAGCCAGTGATTCAGACAAGCCGGTAAATCATTTTAATCTACACCATTGTACATGCGTATAAGCACAAAATGTTTCAGTACTTTAGTTATGTTAAGATTATGATTGATTGATTGATAGGATCATGATTGATTTGGATGAATTGATTAGGATTGTGTTGATTGATTGATTAGGGTAGATTGAGTAATTAGCAGATTCTGATTATTTATTTTTGGTAACCAAAGATGTATATATGCATGCTTTATTGTGAATATTGATATACAGAAATCTCTCCCAACCTCCTCTCTATTAATTTAACATGGTGTCAGAGCAATCTTGGTGCTTCACTATCAGCGCTGGTCTATATTCAGTCGGCCAAGACTGATCACACATCACGGCGGTGACAGTATTTCTATGTTACTGGGCTTTTGCTAGCCAACTCACCTGAATGTGTGAAGTCTAGATCCAGGTTCTATTTTCCATTTTATCTGATATTTAGGCTTTGTCTGTGGTTTTGGGTGTCTGGTCTCCCTTCAAGCAAAGGAGTGGCATTTTTATTTTGGCTTCGGGTTTTGGTGTAAGTTTTGAGATTTCTTATTTTCTGGTGGCTTGATTTCTATTTCGGTAGATTGTTGGGTACTTACAGATTTGGTAAGTTTGGACTTTGTGATATTTTATTGCTGGCATTTAGCTCTCAGTTATTTTTTAGGTTTGGGAAATCTGTTTTCTAGTTGTTTTTGTTCCCTATTCTGCACGGTTGTATGAGTTTGTTGCCTGCGTTCCTGTAACCAGAGAAAGTATTAACACGAGAAAGAAGCAAGAAAGAAAGTTATGATCACACAGCTCTAAAAAGAACAAAAGTTGATATTAACACGAGAAGGATAAAACCAATGATACTGATCATCGAATGCAAGACCATTCCTTGAGCACAAAATTTATGAGGACATGTGCATTTTTTAGTTCTAGATGGTTCCTGATGATTCCTGTGAAAACATATGTCAGAAAGCAGGACTAATCCAACGGAATCAAGAAGGGAGATCAAACTCAAGAGGGAAAGGAGGAATTTATGGCAACCCAGAATGTAGACAAACCTGACAAAAATCAAGGTAATAGAAATGTACACAAGGACTACAGAAGTTACCATCTTTAGAATGACCTCAACAGCACCCTTGCCGTCACCAAGTGCGCCATCGATCTCATCAATGATCTACAAGCCAAGGTCACAGTGTTTAAAGAATATGAAAGCATTCACCGAAACTAGAATGACACAAAGAAAATATTAAAACCAACCAAGCACTTAGGCTTTGAATCAGAAATGACAGAGTTCATCTGAACCACATCGAGAATTTTTGCTTCAATTGTTGAAGAAGATCGATCATCACTAGCATTAATCTGTAAAGGAAAGAACTCTAATTATTGGATATTTTATTCAAATAAGTTTTAATCATCACTAGCATTAATCTTTTGTGCAAGTTTTATTATAGGCAAAACAAAAACAAAAAGGAGGTTAAAAGGATAGTAGCAGAGTAGTTAAAGACCAGGCCTCGTCCTCTATTAAATAACTATACACAAAAGACCAGAAATGTACTTAGCTCCTTTTTTCAAATCGCCTCTTACAAAAAATGCAGTTCTTCTAGAAAACAAGTAGTACAAAGATATTGCACACTCATTTTGCATGTCGAAGAAAATTAGGTGTAATACATGGTTATTACATGTTTGTTCTGGGTATCATCGACAGATGATGCTTCTAAATTATGGTTCAAGCATAACATTTTGTCCTCAAATGACACACATCTCAAAATTATTAGCTAGGGTACATTTCTTGATTGTCAAATACCTGAGGGAATAAAGATGCAGCACCTATTAATAAACATATCTTATCAAATTATAAAGAATTAACAATATGGAACAAACCTCCACTACACGATATCCACAATGCCTAGCAGCTACATGTGCAAGTGTTGTTTTGCCCAGACCAGGGGGACCACAGAGCAAAAGAATCTGAAAATAAAGAATTGTTTAAACAACAAAATGAAAATTCACCTTCAATGAAATTTATTGGGATTAAACCATTTATCCATGGAAGTGGAGACCTTTATCTACCTGAGACTCACATGGAAAATAATAAGCAATGATGTCTGCAGAAGAAATTTACAAGTAATATTCTCATGAAATAAAGTCATCAGAATGATATAGGACAGCAGTCTGAATATAGACTGGCAAAGTTATCACACCTAGTCAAATACACAATTAACAAAACCACCTTAACAGCAATAAGAAAGCTTTTTCAAATAAAATAAAATAAAAAGGGATATTCTCCCTCATAAATGCATCTGTAAAGTGACAAAAACCACGGTGTACTGTCAAAACCTATAGGATAGGTTGTTTCCTTTTGCCTTTATGTGTAGATGAAAATTAGGTAGTCAGTTGTGTTCCATTTTCATTATGTTGGGAGACCAATGACAAAAGAAAGAAGTCCTAATTTGCACATTTTCTTTCAACCTAATTTCATCAAAAGCAAAAACCACAAAAATTACCAAATTATAAAGAAAATAGTTTATCTCTGATTAAAGTAACTCATGCTGAAAAAGCAAGCTAAAACTAAATATGACATTCTACCTCTTTGAATAATAGTCTAACCTTCCTTCTCAGTCAAGAAGTGAAGAACAATCAACATTTAACAATTCAATGTCCTATTTTTTTCTTTAAACATATCAATGCTCTCTCATGAAATTTCAACTCTCGATACTTTTACTAGATAAATAGAAAGATCACATCTAGATGTATAACCAAGCAGTAAGTGTGTGATAAATAATTTTTCCAATCCATACAAAAATTAAGTTCTAAAACTGACATCCCCGCTCAACACTTGGTTCCATTATAAAGATCCTAATCGTACACACTCAGTGAAATTGGTCTTGAGTTAGATGCCCAAGATCTTTAACACAAGAGTGGAGCTGGCCCCAGTCTCTGCGGTGGCACATGTGGCCATGTCCACACATGAGACTAATCCATTTGCAACTCCTTGTAAGATGTCAATGCATTGGACTCCAGTCCAACCTTGTAACACCCGCACATAAAGAGCAGGGCTAGCCTTGACTCAAAAGGGGTGTTAAAGGACACAATACCCACGCATATATAAATCAATATGTAAAGATCCTAGAATCATGTTTCATATATTGGGATTTTGAACCACTCATCTTACTAAATCTCAGTAAAGAGATCATACTATTTAGAGTCAAATATCAACATAAGAAGAATTTCATATCAAACACCTAATACTTGGGAATGTATTTAAACATCTTACTTGAATTAGTCGTCAAGAATTGCAGCTGAACAATTAGGAGAAGAAAGCATAATGTCTATGGAGTGAAAAGGATATTTCCTTCAAACCAATTCTGACCTTTTCTTCTGGTGGACCAGAATGTCTTTGCCTCTTATCCCATATCTCTGGGATATCTTCTGAGCTATTGTTTTCTTGATCCTGATAATTACGAGTTCTGAGAGTTCCTTTCCCGTATGCAGCTTCTCGATTATTTCTAAAAGTAGTCTTAGAAGAAAACTTGGATTGTTGAACACCCAAGGAATGTCGTTTTAGAGAAGATAAAACACCATCTTCCGTTCTCTTAATTTCAGATCCAAAAACACAAGTATCCCATTGTTTTAACCATAATAGAACCTGTGAGAGATCACTTATTTGAGGTCAAGTGAGATGCATTTACATCAGCATATGAAAGGAAAATGATCATAGCAATTAAAAATGCATATATTATTGTATGTTATCAAATAGAGAGAGAGAGAGAAACAAGTAGCAGCAACATGCCTCACGGTTTGTCTGTTCATCACTGAGAAGCTCCATAAATGAATTTGGAGCATATTTGTCTACCCAAAGTTGTTCGTCATTCACTTGTTTTTCTGAATAGTTAACCACGCTCTCACTTTCAGCACTAGCTTGCAAAGCCTATGAATGTAGGTGAGCATAATATCATGCAAAAGGTTGCAAAAATTGAAATACAAAAACCTCCTCAAAACTTGGCATAGCAGTAAAAGGGGATGAATAGGTGGCATAAAGTTGAACAATAACCAAAATGAACTCAGTGTTTTCTTCTGATTAGTAAAATAGAAAGGCCAATACCAGATCTGGAAAAGGTTACATCATGCAGCCCTCTCATGAAAAGCAAGGGGGGTCAGCGGGCATCATGTATCTAGAAACAGTCTAATCCCAAGAGAAACAAACTTGACAACGTGCCAAATCTGGCTCTAAACTCACAAAAGAAAGCTGAATAAGAATCAATGAACAGAAACAATAAATTCATTTGAGGATTTCATCTTCTCACATCACTTCTTAAGAACAAGATTGAAGAATGAAAAAGAAGGGGCAATTCTGGTGAAGGAATTTTATTTACAGTGATATACAAGAACTAGAAATATAAAAGCTCCAATTAAAATTGGAAAGGTAATATTCCGAGCCAGTGTATGATGAGTATGGTCCTAGTCAAGCACCCATTTCCTGGTGATGTGAAGCTAATCCATAAAGAAAAGGGGAAATAAAGTATAGTTGCATTTTTAAAGTACTCTGTCCTTTTTACTGAGTAGCATAGAAATTTTCTGCATCTTTTATTATTGTTATTTTTGCTACTCGTTTCCTCATTATTGGTAATCCCTCCAAATTTCTTTTAGAATATGGATAACCCAGTACCAGGCATACCTTTGAGAATTCATCATGCTCAACTCTTTCCATTAAAACTCTAATAGGTTCTAAGGTGAGACCTGCAAAGTGGAAATAATAGTTTCAGATTTAGCTGCAAGTTAGAAACAATATGCAAAAGGGACCAAAAAAGCCAATAAAATAAACTATTCAGCTTAGTTACATGTCTCTATTGCTTATGTTTCATCCTTCGCATCTTAAACCCCCCACCCCACTTCCCTCCCACTCTTATTCTATTAATTTCACATAGTCTTAAATTCTTTACCCTTATTGTTATCAACATCAGGAGATGAGAAAATAAGGAACAGAAAAAGGACTACCATGTTACTTGATGACAAGAGATTTGGACTGCAACAAGTCTAACTGGATCATTTTGTTTTGTTTGTCTATCTGTGGTTTTTGCTAAAAGTTGAGACATTTTCCATTCAACTAAGAGCAAACGTCAATTAGGATATAGGATATTGAAAAGGGTGCAGTGTTCATTGCATGTATACTCCCTCTAAGCAGAGATTAAACTTATAATACACTCAAATTAGCATCCAAATAGTAAATACATGCTCTTTGAAAAGCATTGCAACTCTTGATTCAATGAAATAGAATGCAGAATTGAGTACGTGTCAATGGAAACTTAAGCAATTGTATTTCTGGAAATGTCTCTTTTCTCAGAAACAGTACCTGAGGACACTATTCTTCCACTGTCTCATACCAACCAAGTTTCATAATAGAGCAATAGGGTGAATCAATATGATTCTTAAGATGTTATTTAAGTAATCCACTATTAATGAGACATTCATTTTAGAAATGGAAAAATCTGGAGCTAATTTTTCCCAGAAACCAACTTATTAGCATTCGAAAGGAGTTGAAAATCCCAAAATCCCAACTTGTAGGAACTAAACGACTACTAAAACGTATGACAGAAAAATAAATAAATACCAGGTGCTCAATTATAAATAACTAAACTGATGAAAATATAAATCATCGTTATCAGCTTCAGTTCATCAGGTACCAATATTCCAAAGCACGCCAAAGTCATCTCATTTTCTTTTTCTCCCTGTATTTTAATTTTAACTACATTTTCTCATCAATCAGCTAAAGAAATACAGAACAAAAGAATACCCACCCAAAATAAGAAAACAAAATTGAACATCAATAAAGCATAAATATTGACCTTCAGAATTCCCCTTAATATCCAATTTCTTCACCCTCTCCTCTTTCTCTATTCCGCAAAGCTTTGCGTAAACTCTCTCCCCATCCAATCCTGTCACAGGCATAAAATCCCCGTCTATCTCTACTGCATACCTCCACAGAACCTTCTCCTTTTCCACCATTGCCACATCAGCATCCCGCCTATCTGGCGGTGGAGGCGAGTATCTCAGCCAATCCTCATCGTCATTATTCCCTTTTACTGAATCCTTTTCAACATTGATACCATCAATTTTACTCCTCTTATCCTCCCCGACTTTGCCGAAGGTTCGTAACTCAGACAAATGAGAATTCACATCAGATCGTAGGCGTTTCTTGGGATTAATCTCCAATTGAGGCTTACTTGAGGAGGGTTTTGGAGGGATAGACAAGGTGGGTTTTGAAGGTGGTTGTTTGGGTTCCTCCGGCACAGGTGATTCCGGTGATTCAGGCTCTGACGGCGGTGACGGTGGGAGGTAATCGAAGTCAACATCAAAATCATCTTGGAGATTAGAGTTGTTAGCTTCAAGCCATTGGAGCTCTTCTGGGTCTGGAAAATCATCAAGCTCCATTTCTGGCTCTGCTATGGATTCGACTGTGAATATTTCTTTGATAGATTTTGGTGGGATTGCCAGCCAGCTTAAAGCTGGTGAGAGTTTTGGCGGGAAACGAAAAACTGGGATTACTTTATTGCCCTTTACTCCTGCCCTGCGATTTAATGGTAAGAATGAAAATTAAGTAATTCTATCACCACACCTATTTTAAAATTGAAAACTTTATTTCCTTTTATTTTTCTTTTCTTCTAAAAAAATTGGCATATTTGGTACCTAAAAAAAATATGATTAGTAACTTTGGTCCTCATTTATCTTTTTTAATTTTTTAGATTCCTAAATAACTTTTGAATTCATTATTTGACCTTATTTTTTATTTTTCCAACAAAAAATCACTTGAACTCCCTTTTTAATTTAAAAAATCAAATATATTTCAGGGTAAATTTGATAGTTCACTTTTAATTTTCTTTATAAAAAAAATCCAGTACTCTTGTTCCCTACTTCCTCCATCTCTTCACCACCATTCTCTCTCCAAACCATGCCATCTCTTTTCCCATGATAGCACGGCTTTTAATTTCAATCTAATGTCAACGGACGTGAGCCTTGAATGTGAACAAGAGGTCTTTTGGATTATCTTCCACCAAGACTACCAGATCTGAAGCTACCAATGCTACTTCCCGGAACTGCTTCTGGCCAAGATCTGACTGCACATCACTTCTATTCGCTACCAACTATCTACCACTGGATTTGGTGCTCTACGCTCGACTTGGTTCCACAGATCTGGCACTGCTATCCATGGATCGTCCCAAGGAATCCCCTCCAATGTCACCAAGTAGGGTTGGTATGAGTTTGAACCCACTAAATGGTCCATGAGTCTACCTTCCACTAAGACCCGGCCCCCAACTCGATTTGGGATTTAATCTAAAGCTATGGCAACTCCTGATTTTAAATGGATTTCAGAGCTAGTAAAGTAATCGGTTTGGATCTTCAATTAATTATGGCAAATGAGGCTTGGGTATTAGGAACAAAGGCATGGGAAGAGGTAAAAATTATGATGAAAAGGACATTACATGAATTCAGGAGAATCCTGAGTCCTATCCTTCCTGGGTTTCGATGAGTGGTGAAGAAATGGCCAAAGGAGATAATATATTGTTCCTCCCATTGCCGCTTTCTCCAAGTTCTTCAATCACGGTAATTGGAACTCCACATAATTCTCATTATGAGTATGTACCACAGTTGGCTAAGCTCAAAAGTGCTGATGTAATGGTCTTAGTTTCACAGTTCATGGTTGAATTGTAAGAATTAAGGTTGTAGTTGAAGATGATCCACCCAAGATTTTGCATCTGAATCCATGATTGAGAGGAGATTGGAGTTATAGACCTGTAATTGAGCATAATACTTGCGATAGGATGCAGTGAGCCCATTTGATGGGTCAGTGGCCTTTCTTTCACTTCCATTGGAGTTGTAAATATGATCAACGATGCAAAAGAAGACTTTGGGGAAAATGATTCTATTTTGGTGGGACTTTTTTTTCTTTTAATGAATTTCTAACTGAAGTACCAAAATTGTCCTTCAATATATGTGATTTTTAAATTCTGAGAGGGAGCTCCAGATTTTGCCGGAAAATGAAAAAAAGGACCAAACAATTGGTCTGAAAATTATTTAGGGATCTAAATGATAAAAATAAAAAACAAATGGGAATTAAAGTTACTAAGAGAAGCATTTTATTTGGAGACTAAATTAGCCAATTTTCCTTTTCTTCTCACCCAATTTAAATTCTCTCCTTTTCTTTCCTAGCCATGGATTTCCCAACATGTCCCTCTTTCATAGGTACTAGATCAAACCACACTTCATCCTCACATTCCCTACAGAAAATTTTATCATAATTTTCTTTCAAACCATAAATCCCTCATTCTCAATCATTCCTTGTAGCTTGTAAGGATTTAGATGGTTTTTTCACTTAAGTCCCAACCTATCAACCACATATTGACTTGCCATGTTCACATTTCTTTCTCCATTGATCTCCATGTTACATGGTCTCCCATAAATCATACACCTCACAAAGAATGGAATTTCTCATTGATTGTCCCCTTTCTGAAGTGTCATATGTTCATCAACTTTCTCACTTCACTTCGAGTCTCTTAAATTTGCACCTTTTCAACAGCTTCTTGAGGTGGGATCTCTTGAACTAGTTTAAATGCAACAATTTCTTGTGGCTTCTCTTCAACTTCCCTTTCATTTGTGGCTGTGGTATCTTCCCTCTTTGGTACCATTGCTCCCATATTGAATAATAAGAAGTTTGATGGCCATATCCATTACACTTGATGCATTTGAAGTCTTTACTTCTAGAAGATTGTTCTAATGTCTCACTCATATCTCCTAGCTTGGCTTCCACCTTTTGTTCCTTGGGATTAGATTTCTCTTCTTTTGAACAAGCAACTTGCACCTTAGATAATGAAGAAATACCATGTCTTGAACTTACATAAGATTTCGCATATGTCGACTTCGTTCCCTTCAAGTATCTTTCAACATGGATTGCCATATGTACCATATCCTCAGGACAATCATAGTAATATGGTTCAACTCCTTTCCCAATTTCAACATTTAAGCCAAAGAGAATATATTCATTATCACCTCTTAACTTTTTATTATGTTAGCTCTCTCCAATACAATTTTCAACTCTTCTGGTACTCATTCACACTCTTGGGACCTTGGGTAACATTTTTGCAGAAGAGTTTTGGTGCATGTCTTTCCCTCATGATCTTTTTCAATTCTTCCCATGTAGTAATAGGTGTTCCACCCCCATCTTCTTTGAGATTTCACCACTTGTTCCCACCAAGCGAAAGCATGACGTTCAAGACTTGCAACAACTAGCTCTATCTTTTCTTTGTCGAAGTAGTCATGATTATCAAGCCCAAGTTCTACTTTTCTCTCCCAAGCAAGGTAAGGTTTTGGATCATCCCAACCAAAGACATATGGTATGGTCTTTTTGTTGCACTTGATTTCTAGGAGCTTTTTATTCCTGTTCTTCATCTCGTTCATCTTCTCGAGAAGAGTCTCCATAGAAAAATTGCATTCTCCCATATTAAAAGCTTGTATAGATGGTGATGCAAGGTTGGTCATGATTTTCCTACAATCAAAGATGTACACAAACAGGAATATATATATATATATATATATATATATATGTGTGTGTGTGTGTGTGTGTGTGTGTGTGTGTAACATCACTTTCTCTCTTATTGACATTCAATCAAGGCTTTTTCTCACTCAAATGAACTCACCCCTTTCACCTTTTACCTTTGTTAACTCTTATTGAAGTTCTTATTCAACTCAAATTGGACAATGCATACTACGAAGCAAAGAATGCCAAATTATCCACACAACTCAATCAATTAGTCATGAAAATTAACAAACAAGAACCAAAGAGATAGGAGTTTCACAGAAGTAGGTCAATCAACACAAAGTAATTGTTCAAACACTTAGAACCCAAAGAAAAAGATGATAGGCATTTTATCAAACACCTTGAAGTCAAAGATTTTGTTATCCAAATTTTGATATGTAATTAATATTTCTAAGCCCTTTTGATCTCAAATAGGCACAACGCAAATCGTTCTCAATAGATCACAATTTAACTTGAACCCAATCAATTGATCCAAACAACAATAGATCTCAACTTCAATTTTATGGATCTCAATGATAATCTCCTTTTTTTTTCTTTTTCTTTTTTGACATTTTCGATTTCATGAACAAGATCTTTGGTCTTTCTTTTTTAATATTTTTCTTTTTGTAGAGATACATAATCACAAAACAAATAGAACTAGCCCTTATTCTCGACCTTAGACTTAATTCCCACAATCAAAGATCACAAGAAGAAAACTAGTATAGATGTAAAAGAACAAAACACAAAAAACTTCATAAGATCATCGATTTTCAAAGAAACAAATATGATCTTAAACACTAAACAGGAAAGTAATTAAAGGAATTCTAAACTCTTCATGAAAACCTCTTGATCATGAGTTGAAGTTTCTCAATTCAATGGCTCAACTCTCAATTACATCAAATTGAAGATTAGTTTCCAAAACTCATCATGTGATTCATGCTTAATTAGATTGGCATATGTTGAAAATCAACATCAACCAATCTCATGATTTGGTAGACATATCAACAACTTAAGCCAAAATAGAAGATAGCCCTTAAATTGTAATTAACTAAGAACCCTAGAAGAGCTCATGATGAACACTCAAAAGGAATCATGTTCGATTCAATTCAAATTGTCAAGTAGTTCGTAAAAGTATTATGAAGCTACAATTATCATGCCATATATATAGGCAAATACAAGAATAAGAGCTAATTAATTCATTCCTCGGATTAAAGGACCAAAATACCCTTAATAACTTTTGAAAATAACAGAAGAAACCAAAGAAAAACCAAAAGAAATCAACACTTGATTGAGATTGCCGACCTGCAACTAGTGCCAATTGGAGGACAAGTTTGTTCCAGTTTCTACTCCCAAGATGCTCTATTTTGCAAATTGTAACTGGTGCCAGTCAGCTTGCCAGACAAGCCACTTTGGCCTTGTTCTCCTCCAACTTTGCTTGCTTTGATTTTACCTCAAGTTGTTAGCTTCTTGGACATGTTTTTGGAAAATTTAAGCATGTATTCAAGCCCTCTAAAATGTCATAGAAGTGTTCAATTTTGAATACAATACAAAGCTTTTCAACTTGGACTTCATCGACGAGCTTAACCACTTTAAACATGACATCATCATCAAGTTGTTCTTCTTTGATTAGCATTAATGCCTTCATTCCCTTCTTAACCCTTGCAACGAGATTCTTGTATTTAAAATACAAGTCTTTAGACATGAACCTCATTGCATAGGCATTGTATTCTCCTAGGTCATTTCTTTAAGTTTCATCACTTAAAGGCATCCAAGAACTTTCATTCTTGAAGTATATGTCCTTATAAGCAATCTTACTTCCATGAGCATCAACTTCAAAGTATTCCTCTTATGATGGCATCTTAGTTGATCCAACCAACGCTTGTTTGGCTCATTGATATCCATCACAACTATTTTCTTTTTTTACATCCTCCCAACACGCCCATCAAATTTTACAACTACATTTACCATATCTTTTGTTTTCTATGATCTTCTCTTTCTTCCTTATCTCCTTATCTAATAAACTTGATCACAAGCTCCAAAGAAAATGTTCCATCTTCTCCCATTCTCCGTTCTAATTTCTCTCCTAGTTATTCTTTCCTTCTTCTTCTCCATCTCTTCCTCCTTCCTTCTCTTTTGATAAAGTTTTCTATGTGAACTAGAGTGTAGACTGCAAGATAGAAATTGTCGAGAATTAGTTTGAGAAAAGGGAAAGCTCAAAATTGAAAAGGTGCTATTGTGCAACCATAAACTCAGTACTTGAAGAAATCTAATTTCTTTGCGATAAGTGAGAAAAGAGGAGTCTTTGATTAAGTGAAAAAATTTGTCACCTAATTTTTCAATTCTATAAGGGTAGCATTACTTATGAGTAAATATATAAATATATATGGTCAAATTTTACTATTTTTGGTTGGTAATGTTTAGGTTGCACCACTTTCACCATTGTTGAGTTTGATTTTTTATTAGAGTAAAAATTCTATCTTTGGTCGATGAGTTGCAATTGTAGGAGATGAGGGGGATAGGATTCATGTGTTGGTGATTGGTTAGGCTCTTAAGTAATTCTGCAATATTGAAATGGATTGGAGTGTATCCATGCTACTAAGTTTTAGATTGGTAGAAATGGGTCTCAAAAAATTTTCAAGAAACTAAAAAACCTCCAAATGAAATTCTAGCTTTTCAAAAACTCAAATTACTCATTTTAAAGTTTTTAAAAAGTAAGGTTGAAAACTTCAACCTTTGTCCCTCTGGAGCCATACTTTATGGTAAATGGTATAAAACTACATCAATTAGTTTTAATTAAAAAAATGATTTCCTATAGTAAAAGTTTATAGGTTAAGGATTTGGTTTTATATAAATCAAGATGTTTCCCATATATTCATGCATCCTAAAGAAAAAGTTAATTTTCTAATGACTTGGGATGCCAAATCAAGAAATCAGTACACTAAAATTAGCCCAAGTTAATCGAATAAATTAGCTTCCTATCTCTTCAAAATAAAATCCACACTTATTCTTATACTTTCTTTTTTATTATTATTATTTTGTATTTGAGCTAATTTAAATTCTACCAATTTAATGGGATGTGTAGAGAATAAATCTTAACCTAACTATCTTTATCACTTTAATGATTTGAACCTATAATTTTGAGTCATAAATGATTTTGTTTTATTAATAGAGCAAGTCTTGCTTATCATTTCATACTTATTCTAAAGTTACATACATATAAATTTGAGTAGAGAAAAAAATGGTTGCAATTAGTTTAAAGAGATTGATTAAGTAATCGTAAGTCGTGAGATATTTTTATATTTTTTGTTTCACATACCCTTTATCATAATCCTTTGACGTAACAATTTCTTCTTGTGCAAGAAAGACTTCCAAATAGGGTTGGTAATGAACCAAGTCGATTTGTGAGTTGCTCACTACTCAACTCTTTAATAACTTAATAAGCTAGGTTCATGAGTCAAGTTTAAACTCTAGAATTGGATTCGTATAATAAATGAGCAGAGCTTGAGCTTTAATAGGAACAATTCATTAGCCCGTGAGCTAGTTCCATAATATTTATATAAATATATTTAATATAATATATAGCATTAATAATTAAAATTCATATACAATTATAGGTATATATATATGTGTGTATATATATATGTGTGTGTATGTGTGCACGCTCGCGCGTGTGGAAAGATATGGATGAAACCTCCAAAATAGGAATTAATCAAGGGGTTATTCACTATGGTATGGTTACTTCCATCCGACGAGACACGTGGATTTTAGTATCGTCGGATGAGGAATGGGCGGCATGATGTCCCGAGCAGACAGATGCGACGGAATGCGGAAGTGTGGGTGTCATATCAATTCCTCGGACTGTGAAGATGCTGTGGTTCGGTTTAGGGACTTCGAGTAGTTTTTTATTATATGGGTATTTTTTTTTTATCTATATATATATATATGTAAAGGTAATGCTATAAAGTGCACTTCAAATAGAACGTACACTTAAATCTATAATGATCAAAGTTATCGGTTAATATATAATTTATTTTTAAAAAATAAAATTTTCAATAAAAAAATTATTTTTTACAAATATATTTTATATATTATACTCTAAAAAGATAAATTAAACCCTAGGGATATTAGATCAAATTTATTATTTTTTTAAATAAAATAAGGTTAACCATTAACTTTGACTATTAAAAACTTAACGGTGCACTCCATATAGAGTGCATTAGCATTTTCATGTATGTATGTATATATATAGGGCCGCAAATAAGTCGAGCCGAACTTGAATTTTTTAGGTTCTGACTTGGCTTGTTTATGTTTCTTTAGGCTCGAATTCATTCTAGCTTAAGTTCGACTCATTAAATATTTGGAAAGTTTGAGCTCGGCTTGAACCCAAGCTTGGATTCGTTTAAGCTCATTTCGGTGTATTTTTAAAACTTTCAGAAATAATAATATTTATTTTATATATAGATGAATAAATAAAATATATTTAATAAATAAGTTTGATTATATGTAATATTATCAATAAAACATTAATAATATTAAAAGCTTATTTAGGCTTGCGAATCCAACGAATCGAATATCTATGAGATTAACTCGGCTCGGCTCGAGCTCGATTAAAGCGAGTTGAATTCAAGCTCGAACGGTTTGTGAATTATCTCATCTCATTTACCCCTCTATTGTTGACTTTTATAATGACAATTTCCGCAGACCTCAACATTTTTATTTTTATTTTATTTTATTTTTTAGAAAAACTTGATACCAAACTTCATTCTTGGCCAATGGAAATGGAATTCTACTTTTCACACCAAAGAAATAAATATTACTCTCAAAATAAAGAGTGTACTTGATTTGATTTTAAATTGTTAAGTTATTTTAGCAAGATGTAAAAGGACATTTAGGTTCAAATATTTCAAGATAAAAATAAAAAAGTGATAAGAATTTAATTTGAAGAGAATACATATACTTAAAATCATCTAGATCTTTTAGTATACTTTTGTGTGACAGTTGTGTTGTAAAAAATGAAGTACCTCTAAGGTTTAGTTGATCTTTTTAAAGTTTAGTTAATAAAATATTATCTACAAAAAATAATTAAAGGATGTGTGTAAGATTAATTTTACTAGTGTACTAAAGAGTGTTACACAAAAAGTGTATTAAAAGATTTGGAGTCTTAGAAATCTAATCGTAATTATCTCTCGAAGAAAGATGATCGTTATTTAATTACATAAATTAAGATTATATTCTCTTATATAATATCTCCTCCATCATTGAATATAAATCACAAATCGTCATTTTGTAAAAATTAAAATAACTTTTTTTTCTTTATAAAATGCCTTCTAATCACTCTTTTAATATACTTGTATACTTTTGGACATCCAACAAAGAGGGAGTAATGTCGAAAAAATACCATCAAATACTTAATTAACTAACAACAATGATTTATAATTAATCATAAAAAAAGTAAATTAAAATGACTTATATTTAATGACAAGGGGAGTAGAAGACAAAAAACCTCAACAAATGGTCACATCGATCTCAAATAACGTTAATAATTATGATGGTTGAAATTTCCTTTTCCATATGAATAAGTGAAAAGATAGGAAAAGATATATTGATATAATATACTTCTTTCGTATTTTAATATAAATTATTGTTGTTAGTTAATTAACTTTTTAAAGGTATTTTTTCTATAATATCCCTCTAATGATATATTCATGAAATGGTATTCAAATTTTTGAAATGGTGATTGGAGAGAATTTTAGAAGGGCAAAAAGTTCCCTTAATTTTTACAAAACAATGGTTAGTGACTTGTATTTAGTAGTGATGAGAGAAAATACTTTTTTTTTCTTTTTATATTTTATTTTATTTTTTTAGTGGTGTCTGGGTTAGTTTTCATGCACATTGACATTCTGCTTATTTAGGAGGGTATTGGTGGGATTCAAATTCAAGACCTCTGCAAACTCGCCACTCCACCTATTGGGATGTTTCTAAAAAGACAGGGAGGAAATACTTGTAATACAGTAATGAGCAACATTATCACCCTTCCAAATTAATTTCTTCTTTTGTATTGACCCATGAATCTAAGGCAATTTGTTGATTAGGGCAGTAAATGAGTCGAGTCCGAATCTGTCATACTCGGGCTCAACTCGTTTATGTTTCTTTAGACTAGCCCAAGCTTTAAAATTCAATCTTGAGCTCGACTTGTTAAACATTTAGAAGGTTCGGACTTGTTTAAGTGCAATCAAAAAATCTAAGTATTTGGACTCTTTTGAGCTCAATTGAAACCTAAGTTTGGATTCGTTTAACCTCGTTTCTATGTATTAATTTATTTTTAAAAAACTTTAAAAATTAATGTTATTTATTATATATAGTAGATGAATAAATAAAATAAATTATATAAAATAAAAAAATTGTATATTTAATAAATAAGTTATATTATACATAATATTATAAATAAAACATTAATTATATTAAAAAGTTCATTTATGCTCACGAGTCTAATGAATCGAATACTTATGAGCTCGATTAAAGTGAATCAAATTCAAGCTTCTATAGAGTCGAGTTCAAACTGTTCTCAAATTGTCTTGTCTCATTTACACCCCTATAAATATATAAATATATATATATTTATTTATATATATTACATTTTTTCTCTTTAAGATATTGTCCTTTTATTTTCTTAGACATATGCCTCTTTTTTTTTTCCCCTTCACGAATATCCAAAACCCTTTTGGCATAGTAAGGGTTGTTCTAACCCTCTTTTTTAAAGGTGATTGGACAATGCAATGTGTAATTTCATTATTGCTTTGAAAGAATTTTTCAGAAAAGAAAAACAATACATCTCAAAAAGAAAAGAATATTCCTAAGAGGGAAAACAATGCATCTAAAAAAAAATTAATTACATGATTAAATCAAACACGTGTGATGAATGTGATCAATAACATTTTGTTGTATGCATAGAAGAACTTTATACCAAGGACTCTTTGGATTTGGAAGACCTCGTGCACCATGACTCTTTGAATTCCCAACTCCATGTTGTAGTTTTGAATGCACTCAACTTCAACCAACGAAAGCACTCAACTTCAACCAAAACTTTTGCCAAATCAAGGTTTGAGGGTTTGTCATCTAAAGTTCTTTTTCTTCAATTTCGTTATGAAAAGTGAATCTTAAAATTGGATAGTTATGAAATGTAGATAAGATTTGGTTAATTTTGAAAACTTTCTACCCATTTGGTTGGAAAAGAAAATGGTCTCAAATATAGAGTAATACCACTCAAGGTTCCTATTCCTTTTTTATGGTCTATATTTCCCATTTTTTCGTATCCTAAAATAGAGTCTATTTTCCTCTTTAAGGAGGAGTAGTTACTCACTTAGTTTCTTTCTAGAAGTCGTTTTAATTAACAAATCTTTTATTTTTCAACAAGCATTTAATGAAAAATTTTCTAGTCATCTCCTTCTAATCAAGTTGAATATTAGGGGAAAAAATGTTGGAAGCACATGAAGTTTCTTATTTTTTGGTGTGGACACTTGAACTTTTTTTTGGTAATTCCATGCACTTGAACTTTAAAAAGTATCAAAAGTGATACTTTCGTCCAATTTAGGCATTAAGTGTTGATGGAATCTAATGAAATCCATTTCATTTGACTTTTTCGAGGGTAAATATGTAAAAAAAAAAAAAAAGGAAGCACAAATCTCATCTCCTATTGAGATTCTGGGAGTTAACTTTGAGACTGAGACCAAAGTTAGAAGCTCGACATCAGAATATGGGGCAATATCGGAGAGCCCTTTCATGAAGCTTTTAGACAAGATACGGGTTGAGAAGGGGGACTTAGAAGAGTTAGATAAGATTGGAATGGGCACAGGAACCATCGGGAGTTCAGAAAGATCTAATAGTAGATGGAGACTTTAACCTATGCGAGGGTAGGGGCAGATGTAGCCAAGTGGATCAAGGGCTCCTGATGAGTGGCTACAGTTGGAGTTGACACCACAGTCTTTTCTGTTTTTGTAGGAGTTCTTCTGGCTCTATTGAAGAAGAAACGAAAGAGTAGATTGAAGCAAGTGGCAATACGTCAATCGGATTGCCCTATTGAAGAGCCTGGCTACGATTTCGAGCATGATAAAAGAAGATAAAGTACACAAGAATGATAATTTGTACAAAAGGATGAAAGTGTTTCATCACATCTTATTCAATAACTAGCAAGCCTTTATATAGGCTTTACAGCAATAGAAACTTACTAAAAATAGCAACCAACTCACTCTAAACGTGTGCTACTTGTTGCACCAACTTAATTAAAACCAGGACAATTACCAAATTACTCACCAACTTCCTAAAGACTAGGACAATTATTAGCTTATTAAAAACAGAAACAAACTTGACTTATTCAATATTCCCTCCCTTAAACTAATATTGCAAAAACATCAATTTAAAGGACTAAGGATCTCAATCTGAAATATCAATCGAATATACACCAAGGAGCTTTCTCAGCTTCGGAAACATGGGCAATTTGAGAGGCTTGGTGAATATATCAGCTACTTGATCTTCACTTCTACAGAAAACTAGCTAAATCACAACATCCTGTGTAAGGTCCCTCAAGAACTAATACTTTACATCTATTTGCTTACTCCTCCCATATAGAACTGAATTTTTTGAAAGTTTGATAGTTGAGTTGTTGTCACAGGAGATTGTAGTTGCTTTCAAATACATTAAGTTGCCCACAATTTGTGTTATAGAGAGTGCTATCCACCTGTCTTCCTTCCAAATCTTTTGCAAGCTTTAATCCAAGCTCAGTTGGAGTACTCATGAGATTGCAATACTTCATTCGAAATATATCTAAAATTTCGTGAATATATTTTCTTTGAGAAATAAAAATTCCAGTAGCTGACTGAACCACTTCAATGCCCAAGAAATAATGTATTAAACCAAGATCAATCATTTCAAATTCATCCATTATAAACTTCTTAAAATTTTCAAACAAGACACTATCATTCCCCGTAAAAACAAGGTCATCCATATAGAGACACACAATGAGCAATTTTCCTTCTTCACCAATTTTCATGAAAAGTGTATGCTCATATGGACATTTTCTAAACCCTTCCTTCAAAAAATAATCATCAATGAGACTATAGCAAGCTCAAAAAGCTTGTTTTAGCCTATATAATGTCTTTTTCAATTTATATACTTTATATTCACTTCCAACTTTCACATATCCTGTAGGTTGATCAAGAAATACCTTTTCTTGGAGATCACCATGCAAGAATGTTGACTTCACATCCAATTGAAAGATGGGTCAAGATTTCCATGCCGCTGGTGCTATTACCATTTTGATTGTGTCAAGTCTTGCCACAGGCACAAATACTTCTTTGTAATCCACTCCAAATTCTTGTTTGTAGCCTCTCATCACCAAGCGAGCTTTTATACCTGTTGACTTCACCATTCTTGTTCAACTTAGTCTTGTACACCCACTTTGTATTCTTCTCAATGGCTGCGATTTCTTCATCCATTGTAGTCCTCCAATTTTCCTTTTGTACTAGTTTTTCAAACTTTATTGGATCACATTCTGAAAATAAAACAAGGTGAGTTAGTGGGTGAGCCAAAACATCTGCTGATACTTCATAATAGCTCATCCATGTAGGAATTTTGCCGAACATGTTTTGGCCAATCATCATGTGCTGTAACTGTTGCTGAACTTTAACATTTTCTATGATGTTTTGGATGGACCGCTGCACCAACTCATCGTCTCCATCAAAACTAGTTGGTATTTGTTCACCGATACTTTCTTCATCCCATGGTCAGGTTTGTTCTTCATCAAAAACCATATCACGGCTGATGATGATTTTCATGGCCATAGGATCATAAAGCTTGTAAGTCTTTAACTGATCACTAATGCCGAGAAAAACATGTTTTTTCAGTTTGTCATCCAGCTTCCTCCTCCTTTTATCTGGAATATGAGTATAGGCAACACATCCAAAAATTCTAAAGTGATCTATTGTAGGTTGTCAACTGCTCTAAGCTTCTTCAAGTGTCATGTTTTGAAGAGCTAGTGTGAGACTTCTATTCAAAATGTGAATGCTCCAATTAATTGCTTCAGGCCAAAAATTCTTTAATATTCCACTTGTCATCAAGAAACTTCTCACCATATTCATAATCGTACTATTCTTCCTTTCACAAACACCATTTTGTTGTGGTGAGTAGGCAGTTTTGAGTTGCCTTTTGATCCCATACTTCGCACCAAATTTTTCAAACTCAAATGATTTGTACACTCCACTTCGATCCGTGGGAAAGACCTTTATTTGATTTCTACCTTCTTTTTCAACAAGTGCTTTGAAGCTTTTAAAAGCTGCAAATGATTCAGGTTTTTTCCTACAAAAAATAGACCCAAATCTTCCAATTGTAATCATCAATGAAAGTAATTATATATCGTTTACCGCTATTAGAAGTTGGAGTGATTGGTCCGCAAATGTCCAAATGGAACAGTTCCAGCTGTTTCTTTGCTCTCCAAGATTTTCCTTATGGAAATAAGGTTCTAGTGTTCCTTACTAACAACACATTCTTCACAAACTTCAGAAGGAGCAATAAATGATGGGAGACCCTCCATCATTTTCTTTTGATATAATATTCTCAAGCCACCAAAGATTAGATGTCCATAGTGAAGATGCCAGAGTCAAGCCTTCTTCTTTAATCTTGCAGAGAGACATGGACTTGTATAATTGTGAAGATACAATGGAAACATCCAATTTTCGATCATCTTGACTTGGGCAATCAAACCTAATTTCTTATCTTGGATTTTGCATATCCCTCATTTGATAGTAATCTTATAGCCTTTCTATTGCGATTGGCTGGCACTTAGAAGATTAGTTTTTAATTCAAGAACATAAAGCACATCTCTGATGGTTTGTGCCAAAGTTTATTGTGAATGGATTTCCACCTTTCCCTTTTCCCATAACTGACACAGTAGAATTGTCTCCAAATTTCACATTATTGCAAACTGATTCATCTAGGGATGAGAATACCTCCTTATCTCCACACATGTGGTACTACATCTAGTATTTAAATACCACATGTTGGGTTGATCTCTGTTTTCTCATGACATTCCATTGAAAGAGACCTTTTTTTCTTTTTCTGCAAAGTTAGACCTCTCCATGCTTTCTTTATTCAAATTCATAAGACATTCAGATTTGTAATGTCCATACTTGTGGCATCGAAAGCATTCCACTTTGGATTTTTCTATTGGTTTAGGCTTGAAACCAGTTGGATACCGTCCTCGACCTCCACTTTGTGCATCATCAGAAGAAGAGTTTTCAATTTTTCGATTGATGTTGCAGTGTTGATGGAATCCTCTTCCTCTAACTCTACCATTATTCATTTTTATTGCTAAAGAATGACGAAAATTAGTAAAGGTCTTTAAGGCTTTTTCTTCTGTATGTTGTTGTAGAAGGTTTTGTAAATGAACTAACAGAGATCCCTGCAATTCATCAATTGAGAGACTTTCAATATCGTTGGCTTCTTGTATGGAACAAACAACATAGTTGAACTTTGGTGTCAAAGATCGAAGAATCTTCTCAACTATTATGACACCTTTAGTCTTGTCTCAATGAATTCTCAACTTATTGACAGTTGCTATTGTGCGAGAAAAGAAATCTGTGATTGTCTCTTTTGATTGCATTTTTAGCATTTCAAACTCCGAACAAAGGGTTTGAAGGTGTTGCCTCTTTACTTTGGCAAATCCTTGATACTTCTTCTTCATGGAATCCCGTATTTGCTTGGAGTTATCTTCTCCAAGATGGACCTGCAAATAGCTTGAAAAAATTTAGTTTTTGGCATTCAAATCCTTCAACCTTGCTGCTTCCAAAGCTGTTTGTTGAGCTGCTATCAACTTAGCTTCATCTTTTGGTTCCACAATACTAGTCATGACAAGATCCCAATATTCTTTGGACTTGAGAAAATTCTCCATCAGCATACTCCAATGATCATAATGACCATCAAAGCATGGAATAGCTGGTTGTGCAAATGCTTCTAAAGCCATCACTACTATTGCAAATTTGGAGTGGTTTCTCTAGGGCAAGTGCTGCAAAAAGGAATAACCACTAGTGCTATTGCAAATGAAAGAATCACTGTTGCTGCTGCTGCCAAAAAAACCTGCACACTCACGGGTTGTTGTCACAATTAAGGCTACTATCAAGGACTCTCTTTTCTTTCATGTTTGTACTCTCAACTCCCTTTATGAACACTCAAGGCTCATTTTTAATCAGACTCTGATACCACTGATAAAAAGAAGATAAAGTACACAAGAATGATAATGTGTACAGAAGGATGAACGTGCTACATTACATCTTTTTCAATAACTAGCAAGCCTTTACATATAATTTACAACAACAAAAACTTACTAAAAATAGCAACCAACTCACTCTAAACATGTACTACATGCTGCACCAACTTCCTAAAAACCAGGACAATTGCCAACTTACTCATCAACTTCCTAAAGACAAGGACAATTACTAGCTTATTAAAAACATAAACAAACTTGACTTATTCAATACAGCAGACTTGGCCCAATTTTCCAAACCTGTCTTGCTACTGCTTTCTATAGTTCCACTTCCTCCAAATCCTCTGCTCCCACCACCGTCTATACTTCCTCCGAATACTTTACTGCTCCCAACTTCCATAATTCCTTTAAAATACAGACAAAGCATTCATTTATAGAGTAGAATCAAGGAAATCTTCCCAAATCTTCCCAAAATTGATTGCATAATGGAGTCTCAAGTTTGCTGAGAACAGTAGATCTGGAAGATGCAAGAGACAAATTGCTTTGGTGATTCGTATTGAGTTTCAATTTGAGGGTTTGAATTGGTTGGGGAGGGGTTTCAAAGAGAAGGAGATGAGATATTTGCTTCCATTTTTTTTCTTCCAAATTTACGCTCGACATAAGTTAAATGAAATGGGTTTTACTGGATTCCGTCTCCACTTAACGCCTAAATTGGATGGACGTGTCACTTTTGATACTTTTTTAAAGTTCGAGTGTCTAAAATTACCAAAATAAAAAAAAAAAAGTTCAAGTATCTAAACCAAAAAATGAGAAAGTTCAGGTGCTTTGGACACTTTTTACCCTAAATATTATGATTGAATTAATATGAGCTTTATTTAATATAAGGGATATTTTAGTCCAAAAAAATTATTAACAAAAAACAATTGTGTTTCAAAACCTTCAACGACTTTTAAACAGAAATAGTTGTAGTATAATGTAAAGGATTAAAGTAAATTCATTAAAAATCTAGATAATGCTCTCTTTTCCTCATTCTCAATTAATGACTTTTGTTCTTTCCACTATCCTTAATGTGATGTAATTTCATTATTACTTGAATAAACTTCGATATATTGAATGAAGGGTATAAAAGTGAAATTATGCTAAAAATAATTGAAATAACTAAATTAATTATCTTTCTTAATCTACATTAAAAAAAAAAAAAATGAAACATGACCATCTTTTTAGACAAAGAGAGTTCTAATTTTGTAATGACTCCTTGGTGTCAAATTCAGTTCTAGAGTTTTATCTTTAAATAACAATATTCTTACCATCAGGGCAGATCAATCTTTCTTATCAAGCATTATTTTATCACCTATAGCATTTGAGCTTTGAATTATTTTTCAAGCTTCGCACAATTTTTTAGTCACTAAATCTCCCTTTTGTTTTTTAATATTTTGCTCTTCTTAGAATCACCTTTTTTTTTTTTAACCAAATTAAATTATTCAAAAACCATCAGCTCCATTTATTGGATTTTTGTGATCTTTTTGTCAGATTAAGGCTAAGGCAAAATATAAATCATATATAGTAGTATATATTTGGCTTAAGTAATAATACGATCATTAAACTTGTCATTTTTTTTTAGTTTGACCATCAAACTATCAAGCCAATCCATTTAGCCATTATACTTTACTTTTTAAAACAATTTAACCATTATACTTTACTTTTTAAAACAATTTAACCATTGTACTATACATTTTTAGAAAATTTAGTCACTGTAATTTGATCGGATTGAATAATAGTTACTATTGTAATCAATCTTTAATGAACATGCACGTGGCTTTCATTAATGTCATTAGAATTTTTCATGTAGGGTGAAAGAATCTTCATCATTTCAATTTCGTCATTTATTTATTTATTGGTTAACACATAATTTGCATGACTTTACATTTAATTGAGCCAATAAGAAAAATTTTAGTGACATGGCAAGTCATATGATATTATTAATGAAGATTGATTACGTTTCTAAATGTTATTCAATTAGACCATCATAAAGTAGTTAAATTGTTTTAAAAACACGAAGTATAATGGTTAAATTGACTGGTTTTATAATTTGATGGCCAAACTAAGAAAAAAAAGTGACAAATTCCATGGTCACATGCTTAGTTAAGCCACATATATTTGCATGATTATTCAAATTATATTTATTAAAATTTAAAACAACATTTTGTACTCCATGCCATAAGTGGGACTTTATATAAGTTTTTCATTAATTTTCATACTCAAATACTCTCCAAAAAACTTTAATAGCAAAATTAGTCCTTAATAATTCCATCACATAGCTATAAAATTACAATAGGGAAATTTTTTAATTTTGAGAAAAGGAAGATTTAACTAAAACATAAAATGTGTAAATTTTTTATTACGAAAAAGGGGAACATTTATTGAACACTTGTAACAATTTCATACTTTAAATCAAAAGAAATGAATAGTCCTCTAGTCACAATTTGTTTGAAATTGGCTATATTTTTTAAAATAAATAGATTTAGGGTGTGTCAAAAGTACCTAAAACTTTCCCCTTTTTTTGGTTTAGACACTCAAACTTTTTTTTTTTTTTTTGCTAATTCTAGATTCTCAAACTATTAGAATTTATCTAGACTGGAACTTTCGTCCAATTTAGTCGAAAAGTAGTTTCGGAATCCTCTCATGTGCAATTCTTGTGACCAGAGACAAGGGTATTTTTGGAAAAGAAAAATCCCAAAAAGAATATTATGGGCAGCCACAACTTTCTCCCAAAGCAACCCCCCATAGCTTTAAAATATCATCCAACGTTGGCTTGTTATAGGTGACTTTAATAGTATGCTTTCTGTGGATAATCTATCAAATAGGAAAAAGGTCACTTATTATGAAATGCATGATTTTATTGATTGTTGTATGAGGCATGGCTTGATTGATCTACATTTTATTGGTGCACGGTTTACTTGGACTAATGGAAATGTGTGGAGTAAATTGGACCAAGTCCTGGTTAATGTGGGGTGGAGTAATTCACATGTTGACACTTGAGCTAATTTCTTGCCTATGGGGATTCTTTTAGCTCGCTCTCCTTGCTTGGTGTCTATGGAGCATGCTAGTCATATACCATCAAGGAGTTTTCGGTTTTATAATATATGGACTACTCATATGGATTTTCGTGATGTGGTCAGTCGGTTTGGCACACTTCTTGGCATGGCATGGCACAATAGACATATTGCAAGAAGTTGAAGAGTCTTAAAGGTCCCCATAAAACCCTCTATTCTCTTCACTTCTCATATATCACTTCCCATGTCAAGGATACTGAATCAGAATTGGAGGAAGCACAAAGTGAGCAACATGATAGACAAAGGGATGGAGTGTTACAAGGCTAGATGTTGGAGCTTAGAAAGAAGACATTCCTTCTTAAAGAGACCAATAGATCTTTCTAAATTCAAAAGGCTAAGGGTGTCTACCTCAACTATGTGGACAAAGGCATCAAATTCTTTCATGATCTAGTCAAGAAGAACAATAAGTGGAACCGTATTGTGGCTAACATGAAGGGTGATGGAACGATAACACAGAGCTATGAGGAAGTGGGAAAAGCGTTTGTGCACTATTAGACCAAACTCTTGGGCACCTCTCACCCCACTTCCCCTCTTGATCCGAATGTTTTCCTTTGGGGTCGAGCCAAGATCACTCACTTTGGCCGAATCTTTGTGATGATGTGTAAGACTTGGAGATTGAAGAGGCTATATATGGTATGGATGGCAACAAAGCATCGGGTCTGGATAGGTTCTCTTTGGGGTTCTTTAAGAAGGCTTGGGAAATTATAGGTGGTGATGTGTGTGGTGTGATTTGGGAGTTCTTTGCCTTGGGAAAGCTACTCAAGCAATTCAACCATCCGTTATTGCCTTGGTCCCCAAATCTTCTCATGCATCCACCGTTGGAGACTTTAGTCCCATCTCTTGTTGCAATGTTGTGTACAATGCCATCTCCAAGATTCTTGCCAACCGGGTTGCTCCACTTTTGGAAGGACTTATTGATGATAGCCAAGCCACTTTTGTTTGGGGGAGGTGCATTATTAGGAACATCTGCCTTGCTCAAGAGTTGGTGTTCCAATACAATAGGAAGATGACTTCTCCTAGATACACACTAAAAGTGGACTTGAGGAAAGTTTATGATTCGATTTCTTGAGAAGTGCTCTTGTGGGTTTGGGATTCCCATCGTCCACTTTGCTTGGGTTATGTTGTGTATCTCTACCACATCATTCTAAATTTAAGTTAAAGAATCACTTTATGGCTTCTTCAAAGGGAAAAAGGGACTAAGGCAAGGGACCATCTCTCCCCCATCTCTTTGTCTTTTGTTCGGAATATTTGGCTCGGTTTCTCAAGAGGGCTTCTTCTTCCTCCAAGTTCAACTTCCATCTGAAGTGTGGTGCCCTATCTATTACCCACCTAGCCTATGCAGATGATCTTCTTTTTCTGGAAGGGGGGACTTCACTTCGGTCAAGATACTTGTGGATTCGTTAAGGGAGTTTGGTGAGGTGTCAGGATTGGAGGCTAATGCTCTCAAGTCTAATATCTTCCATGCTTGGATTCCTCAAGATGAGCTTCACAGCATTATGGACTATATGGGGTTCTCTCTAGGTGTCATGCTCATAAGATATCTTGGTATTCCTTTGGCTTCGACAAGGCTAAAAGTGGTGCATTACAAGGAGTTTTTGGAGATGACTTTAGGGCTAATATCATCTTGGAATGGTCTCAGTCTAGCATATTTCGAGCTGGTGGAACTCATCAAGAGTGTACTCCAATGGACTACTAGTTTTTGGCTTGGCATCCTACCTATGCCGAGCATCGTCATTAACCACATTCACTGAGCTTGTAGGCGTTTTCTTTGGAACAATGGAAGGTCGTGTATTACTTAGAATTAGATTTGGCATCCAAAGGAGGAGGGCGATCTCAGGTTGAGAAACCTTAAGGCATAGAACCACTCACTTTTGGTTGGACTATATGGAACATTCATGCCATGAACGACACATTTTGGATCAAGTGGGTGCATGACACTATCTTCAGCAATCATCCATTTGGGGAGTTGGAAAAAATAATGATGATTCGGCATTGTGGAAGCAGTTATTGGAGATCCATGACATGATTTTGGCAATAGAGGGGTCCCCAAATTAGCCACCTCATGGCTTCATGGCTTTGTGATGGGCGCCAAGATCAACAATAGGATGGCTCATGATTATTTTCGAATTTATAAGTGCAAGGTGGTGTGGATCTCGATTGTGTGAAAGGATGGATTCCCCCCAAGTTTTTCTTCATCACTTGGCTTGCGGTTCGTAGTAAGTTATCCACTTAGGATATTTCTTGCACCAAGCCTCTCTGTGATGGTGATGTAGAGTCACATTCGCCCCAGTTTTTGCTTGTCGTTTCACTCAGGTCATGTGGGATAATATTAGGACATGGATGGGAGTTACTAGGAGCATGTCTACTCCAGCTTCGAGCATCAAGTGGATCAAGAAGGAGGCTAGAGGCATGACTTGGATATTGAAGTTTAGACAGTTAGCTCTCATTGCCATTGTCTATTTTGTATGGAAAACTAGGAACTACTTGATTTTTGAGGGCTTAAAGCCCAATATTGTATCTACTTCCTTTCATATCAAAACACAAGTATATAATGTATTTTATGCCTTGTATCATCATGTTTTGATCCCTCTTGATATGAGCTGTTAGTTTCTAGCTATCTATCATTAAAGGCAACTCTGGTATGCCTAAGTATTTTGTACATTTGATCTATACACACACACACACATATATATATATATATATATTTATATCCTCCAACATGACTAGATCCAAATCAAGATAAATCACATGTTTAACATCTGGCTGTATAATGTCTTCTCGCATAGTTTAAGGGTTGGTCTAAAGCCTAGCACATGGACTTAGAAATTAAACCTCAAACTTTGATGGCATCAAATTTGTAGACCTTTAAATTTAGGTAAGGTAAAGTGGAATTAATGTTGGAATACACATCGGCTTGATTCTTACCCAAAACAATGTTTTCTAGGTAGCTCAAATGTTGCAAAATTGAAAAAACTAAGCGTCTTTTGCAGACCCTCTAAGGAAGACTCCCGACCTTTCTGGTGACAATTGGGATGCCATTTAGATAGTAGGAGTTCTCCATCCCAGATTCCATTGCAATGGCCATCTAGTTTAGTGCAGCTGAAGCATTAGAGGATAGGTCGATTGCAACTTGTCTTTCAGATCCAGATCTGCTGCTAGCTTAATTTTTAGGCGGACTCTGTCTCTCGTCCAGTCGGTAAGTTGGTTTGGAGATCAAGGTTATGGGACTCATATGAAGAAGGTAATGAAGATGGGACTTCCATTGCAGCCATGGTACTTCTCAAGTAATAGAGACAACTTCTGTTATGGGCTTCTGGATAATGGCAAGGGGAATATCAGTGGTAACTGGGTTGTTGGGATTAATGCTAGCTGCGACTGGTGATGTTGAGGCATTATTGTTGGTCATGAATATTGTTGTTGTTGTTGTGGATTTTGTGATCCCTAATTTCTCTTCTTCAAAGATCACTTGGATTTCTCTTTAATTTTTCTAGTGGAGGACGAAGGTTGTTGGAGAAAGAGAAGGATTCAATATTCTTTGGGTTTTTTGTTTTCCAAAAATAACCCTAAAGTTTGAGTAATTTACGACCAAACTGGATGAAAGTATTGATTTGGATAGATTCTGATAGTTTGAGTGAATGGAATTGACAAAAAAAGGGTAAATAATATAGGAAGAAAGCCCTTGAACTTTCCAAATATTTCAAACCAGTAGAAGTGACAAAATAAACAGGTCCATATAGTCACCTTTTGTCTATCAGAAATGATAGTCCAACCGTGGCCTCCACACACAATGTCCAAGTCATTGGACAGAAGTTCAAAAAACCACTGCTACCCTTGCTTCCTTTTCAACCAAGGCATATGCTTGGCCACTAGCCATTATTAGCATCAACATCTACCGCTATGGTCCTTTGAAGCAACCATCCACTCCTATTAGTCTTCTACAGCCTGTAAGGAATCCCTTCTTCAATTAGCCCAAGCAACAATACATCCTCATGAATCTTGGTCCTTTATCTTGTTGTTCTCTAAAGTTTTGATGGTGAATCTCGATTGCGGTATCAGGATGTGTTCTCTTTATTTCTGCTGCATATCTCCACAGCAATTCATACTATTTTTCCTCTGAACACTAGTTATCATCTCCCATGCTATTGACCTTACAGAATAGGGCTTGTACCTACTAATCTCTGACTTGTACTCTTTATCCACTTCTTACCTTGTAAGCTTGACCAGCATGTTTCTATTTATTTTTATCCTCTCCATGTAGTTTTTGGCTATCCACTTTGAGGTTATTAGTGGATTCTTCCATTGGTGATTGCAATTGGTGTGATGCAGTCTTAGATTCTTGAATACCAAATCAGCAATTCCTGTAGCCTTCTAAATAGATGCAAACACCATCTAGGTGCAATTTGGGCTCTTGCATCTAGCCCTAATCTTTTTGGGTTCATTAGACTTGAACCTCACTGCTTTTCCCTCCTTTATCAAATAGTTCTTAACAGCCTCTCTAAATTTCATTGCACTTGTAAATCTAACACTCACAACAAATGATGGATTATCCATACCTCTTTCAACATCAAAGTCTTGATATCTATCCCTGAAATTCCATCATCATCAGAACTGCTAATGTTATGCAAGTCATCATTAACTCCTTGAAAATAATCAAAGTCTTGCTCATTCCCTTCCTCATCAACTGCTTGATCTTCATTTTGTATTATCCCTTGCTCATCAACTACATTTTATTCCACCAAATCATCATCACTATCAGTAAAATGCTCCCCCTTGTAATCAAAATCAAATGAATCATCAAATTTTGCTGATTCAATCTCAACATCAACACCTCTTGAAGTCCCCACACCACCAGCCCCTGAACTTCTTACCCCATCAACCCTTGATCTAATTAATTCTTAGTCCTTGCACGTCCCAAATTTCCAACCCCAGCATTTGATGCATCTTCAGCCAAGCTCTGCATTTCCTATATCTTCACCCCCTGAACTCCTTAGCCCACCTGTCCCTAAACTTCCGACATGATTAGCCTTGGCCCCCAAACTTCTTGCATTATCATCATCAACCCTGGAACTTCCTATACCTCCAACAGCTCCACCTCTTTCATCTAAACTAGCAGCACTGCATCCTTCTCCATTCCACTTGATTATAAAAAATCATATTGGGCCCCAGCATTCTCCCAATCAATGTCATCGTATACATAATCATTAGAACCTCCTCTCTAGCTTCAATTTCATTAATTACCTAAATTTCTAGCAGATAAAATGTTTTTTGCATAGCACTAGATGCTTCACTTTGTTTCACAGCTAATTCTTCAGCTTGAGTATCTCCCGCAGCAGTTTTTGAAGCAACCTCATCAGCAATTGTGTTCACTCTTGTCCCTTCTAAAGGAATCCAAGGGAGCAAAAAGAGACCTCTATACCTCTGTCTCGTCTTCTTTGGTTTCTCAACAAGTACATTCTCATTTTCAAGTTCCTCAATTATAACTGCAGAAGGAACTTTGAATTCTTTGAACTCGGGTGCACTCTTTTGGAACTCGATCATCTCCTCAAAAGTTGTCATGTGACTGAATATTTCAATGATCTTCACCTTCTCAATAAGATCAGACATTTTTCAAACTTCTTTATCTCCATAGATAGAGACAAGACCAGTTTGTAAGATAAGCAAAGATCGCATAGTCATCACTATCTAGGTGTCCCATAAACAACATATATGAGCAAAATTCCTTCAATGTAATTATACTTCTTTTACACCAGTCAGTATAATTTATATTTCCCCCCTTATAGGTGATAACCCCTTCTCCTTAGCAAAATATCCTTCGTGATGTACTTTAAGAGTAAAGTATTCATCATCCATATTTGTAGAACAAGAAAACTAATTATTAAAGGAGACAAATGGCGTTCACATGTCAAAAACAATATCACCCGAACAAAGACAAAAAATCCCTTTTTCCCAGGCCCACCATTGCAATTCGAATATGGTTCCCAACAAACCCGACATTTACAGAAAATAACATTTTCAAATTTAAACATTGTAAGAAAAGAAAACGACAAAATCTTCAATTTTATTTATTGAAACCAAGCATAAAGGCATGATTTACAAAAAGAAAATCTATCTACGGTGCATTTACATATATTCAATATCTAACATCACATTTCTTACCATATAGTGAGTATGGGTCAAAATAAGAGTCATTTCGTCGAACCTTCCACCTCTTCGAGTTGAGGTGCTCGGTCATTTTCTTTGGTTATCATATCTTTCCTTACCCTTCCTTTTACCCAAACCACCGAAATCACTGCTGTTGTCTTTGATAATGACGGGACCTCTTTGGGTTTCTTTACCCTGTCCTTCTCTGCTTCGATATGCATGAGAACGCTTCATTATAAGTTCAAGTTGCATGAATTTCACCCCATTGAAATAATGTTCGTTGATTCTTCTTAAAGATGGAAATTTTAACAATTCTGATTCAAAGGGGAGTGTGGGAAATGAAGAGGTGTCTGTTCTTGTCTATTGTGGGTTTGTCATGACAGAGAGAGTGAGATATTACAAATTAACTTGGGACGAAAATACCAATCAAAAGCGTCCTGTGAAGGGCACATGGACACCTTCCATTAGGGCTTAACGTCCAAAATGGAAGTAAAGGATCACTTTTTGTAGCTTTTCATAGTTGAGGGGACTTAAACTAGACGATTTATAGTTCAGGGGCTAAAACTAGATATTTGAAAAGTTCAGGGGCATCATTGATTATATACCAAAAAAAAAAAAACAAAAGAAGAAGTTTGAATATCTAAATAAAAAAATGACAAAATTTAGGTGCTTTTGATACCTTTTTACCTATAGATTTATAATATAAAATGTCATTAACCGCATTTAAATTTATTTACTCGAACAAACTATTTTTCTCATAAAAAAAATTGTTACTTTCCCTTATTATTCCAATTTTCATGGTAACCCACTCATGTTAGATGGTTTTACTTCAACATCACTAACATCAAATTAACGCAATGCATGGCATTGATATAAAAGAAAATAAATATTACTGCAACATTGGATATTATTTTACACTAATATATATGATAGTATTAACTACAGTAAAAAATGTAAAATCATAAGAGTTCGTTGACTCATTAACAAACTTATGTTTCATAATATGGAAATTTTGAGTTTAAGTAATTGGATGTTTAAGGAGTTAATCTTTGGTCGGTTTTACATTTTAATCCTTAACCTATTGTTTAGGATCATGTGGTCCTCAAACAAATTATTATTGGATAACTTAATCGTTCAAACCATATTTTTTGAAAAAAATCATCGAAAAGTTCAGTCAACAACCTCTTAACAAAATTAACATGGGTACATTCAATACTACACTATTCAATTTGGTAAAAACGAATATGAACTAAAATTTTGTTAAACTAAATTCATATTTCTGACTTAGCTAAATCCATTTATATCAGTTTCTAACCAATTGAATTTCATAATATTGAATTTGCCCCTAATAATTTTGCTAGGTAGTTGTTAGACTTGATATTTTTTTAAAAATATGATTAGAAGGATCAAATTGTCTAATGATAATTTGTTTGAGGATCAACCTAATCAAAAAAAAGTTAAGGACCAAAGGTTTGGTCCTTAAATGTATAATTATTCTTTCGAGTTTATAAAAAGATCTTCGCTACTGTATTACATATATTCACCTATACATCGATAGAATTAAAAGAAAAAATAATGATAATTCTACCCTACACTTAAGGCCGGCCTATGGGAAAGCTTAGACCAAGAATAACAATTGCAACAACAATGCATCCAAATGGGAGAATTAAAAAAATCTGGGGATCCAAAGTGTTAGGTACATTTGAAGCCATGGCAAACGGACAAAAAGATCACCAGAAACAATGCTACAATGATACCAAACACAATCAATTTTATCTTCATATTCTCAATCCACATCTTCCTCTTCATCTTGGTTCCTTGTTGCCTAAAATCTTGAGCCTGAAAATCAGGGGGGGATAGAAGGTTCTGAAGGATTAATAACCTAATATATACATTTCAAATAGATCGTAAAAAAAGACTCTCTCAATCTCCCTGGACTACTGACCTGTGACCGAAGATCTTCGGTTTTATCGACTAGCAGCTCGATCTTCTCCCCACGATCAAGAACCTGATAGAAGAAATGGGAAGAGGAAGAAGAAGAAGAAGAGATACATGAGCTTGAAAAAAATGGAAAAAAGGCAATCAAATGGATAGATCAAAATCTGGTCAATAATTAGCAAAAGGGTCAATAACTTCTTTAATTACCTTCTCAATGTTTTCCATCATCACTCCCTTCACTTCATTAACTTGAGCTTTAACCTTAGCAAGCTTGTTGATTTCTTCGGGATGATCAACACAATATTGCATGTGCTGCTTCAGCTTTGGCCTGCCACATGGGAAGAAAGGAGAAAGAATTTTGTGTAAGCTGTCTATAAATATCTAAGTCAATACTAATACACAAAACTGTTGAATAGGGCTAAATACCCAAACTCTTTGTTCAGGCCTTTAGCACCAGCAGTTGATGCTTTCCCTCCACCATATCTCTTGTTAAAATCCTCCTTGACATGCTCTAAGAAAGCAACCGGAAGTTGCCTTCCTGCAGATTCCACAGCAACAACGCAATAGGCTGCAAAACAGCGGAATATAAAAAGACAAAATGAAGATGACCACAACATGAATATTGAAAGAAAGAAAGAATAATCAAACAAATTAATAGAGTCATACATATAGGGGAAACTAAAACACTAAAAATACTACTTTCATATGGACTAGGAGTTCATTTTCAATTTATACATCAAGATCAAAGAGGACTTTATAAGGAAGGTCATTGATGGGACTTCATGTCCTTAAGTTAATATTAAGGATGTTAGAAAAATTTTAAATGAAAAATATACTTATTAAAAAACAAATGTAACAGAAACAAAAAGTTCCATTACATTCATCTTGGTTGGAGGGACTACTAGCTTCCAAACCTTCTTCTAATTCATTTAGACAATACAGATACAAACCAGCCAAATTTACAATATAATACTCCCTCATCTCTATTTCCTATTTCTGTTTTGTGTCATTCGGAATCGAGTCATCTAGAATAGAACGTGTCATATCATAAATTACTCAAAATTTCACCAAAAAGTTGACATTAATAACGACTGTTTCATAAAATTTGCCCGAGGCAAATAAGACATTCTGTTTGCAGGAAGGAATAATAGATTATGAATTATGTAAAGAGTCCAAGAAGTTGCTCCTTCCCTGTGAACATTAGGCAATGACACCAAAACTCCTAACCCGAAACAACCATTTACTTTACCTTTCATGTTAAAAAAGCATTAAAAAAAAAGGGAAAAAAAGAAAAAATAAGGCTAGCGATTGGAGATAATTCCCATATAATCACAACGCCAAGTACAAAGAGAAAAAATTGAACAATACAACAAAACCAAAAGAAGAAAAAAAAATTTGTTGCAAGAGCGTAAAAATGAAAGAATAATCAATGAGACAGGCTTACTGAATCCACTTTCAACCAGATAATTGAAGGTATGGCCATCGCAGTTGTATGTGAATCTATTATTGGTAGCAGGGAGTTTTTGGAGGCATTGACCTGCAATGGTGGTGAAATTTCCGGTGAATTCCGTGTACTCTGCCAAAATCACAGTTCCGCGAGCCACAAAGCTGTAGATCAACTTTTGCTGACCCATTTCCTTTTCTTACAAAAATATCCGTCTATTTTCTTTCAAATGTCAAAGGAAATCCTAGTTCTTCATTCATCAATCCATATTTGGATTAGAAAAATTAGAAGAAATTGGAGAATTAGCATTTTCATTCAGAGAGAAAACGGAGGAGAAATGCCTGGAATGGAGAAAATTGAGGAGACAGTTGAAATGAAATTATATCACACATTTTTATATTAATAAAATTTGTAATTATATAATGATATTTTATTCCCACTTATGGAAAGAAAGAAATTACAATATGACTTCCTTACTTCCGTAAAATATGATTTAAAGTTGAAGCTTTTTAAAATTTAATATGATTTTTAAATATATAGATAAATAAAATCTATAATTCATCCCACAAACCCAATTTCTAGGCAAGAACACCTAAAATTATGAGAAAACTAACCTTGGATGGATGAATTATGGTTAAAATCTCTAACTTTAAGCTCTACAAATTTTCAAAACCCATCTTTTCTCATAACAAGCAACTAGGGTTTATGATAAGATGTAAAATAAGAATCTTATGTTGAAACTTAATCTTATAAATAGAAGGAAAGAATCTAAATTCATTATAAAGTCCTTAAGAATTTTTAGAATATCATATAGGTTCCAATTATATTTTGCATATAACAATTAAGTCCTAAATTTTGTGGGTATTACAATATCTCAGTGTCATCTTTGCTTTGATCCGAGTCTCGACTATATTAAGTGAAGGAAACCAAGTACAACACGTATGTTCCATGACTAATGCACCAATTATAACAGCAAGGACTTTAAAGCCAAAGAAGGCTAATGATATCTTACATCCAAGAATATGAGGAAAAGTGAGATCTCAACGATGATCATGATAGAGATCAAAGGCATCAAGTACCTTCAATTCCAACTGGACCAATCCCAAGAATGAGGCTTCAAAGATGAAGAAGTAACCAATGATACTTATGCAAAACAAAGAAGAGCAACTTGACTTTGATGCCATTTTTTAAGAATCCAAGTTTGGAGATGTCTAGCAAGTCAAGAGGTTATACATTGTATTTGAGGATAATTGGCTCATTTGGTCCTCAAATATATTATGTTTGGTATGTTTTGTCCCCAAATGTATTACAGGTTGTGCTTTTGGTCCTTTTTTTTTTTTTTTCGACAAAAAAACTCGCTTGAGTCTTCTCTCCAATTTGGTAGAGCGGCAAATTAGGAAATTCACCTTTTCATCTATTTAACCAAAGATTAATTACCCAATTTTTATTCGATTTCCATAATTTCTCCAACCTCAAACTGCAAAACCTAACTTCCTAATTTCCCCAATTTCAAAAATTTGATTTCACTGGGCAATTGCTACTTTTTCTTTGTGTAAATCATTGGGCAACACTGATTTAAAGAGTTTATTGCATCTTTTAGCAAGCAAAGGCTAGTTTATGAAAGATTTAGTTTGCACCTGTAATCAGGACACTTTGCTGTCTTGTCTCTGGTAACGATGTCATCAATGGTGTGTGCAAAGATGGTTGCAAAGAAATAGGTAAATCCAGAACTCCATCGACTTCAACAAATTTTGGGATGCTAGATTCGAATTGATTCAAGCATTATCTGGAGTAAGTTTTATCTCAAACTTTTAGCTTAAGAACTTAGAATTTTGAATTTTGCTTTGTTACGTTACTACATATGGGAGCTTAAGTGGTATTCTGCTTCCTTGGTGACTTTACTATGACTGTCATTTCAAGAAAGTCGAGAGATAGGGTTGGCTGGCTCTTTTGGAGCTGTGTGTTTGGCTCTTGCAACCGAAAGTAATACTTTTTTGTTCAAATGCCCAAACTTTTTGCTTTTACATCCCTTCACAATTAATTTATTCACGGGTGGTTAGTAAGTAGCTGTGAAGGTCAAAAAAGAATTAAGTTTTACTACAAAATGTTAATATTTAATAGCAACTGGTAAGAAAAATTGTTTCCTTTTGCCTTGTCATCTCAGTTTTTATAGTACCAATTACAAGAAACAAACAGTTAACTAGTTGGCATCTCAACTTTACCATTGTTATTTACTAGTTGATGCATATATAGACCTCTATATATACATAAAGAATGTACATCAATTAAATATGTGTGCTCACACATATTTAATTGATGTACATGTTTTATTTATATATAGAGGTCCTCCTGAAAAATACATATATAGAACTTTGGTAGGACTTAATTTGGCATCGAATGGGTAGCAGTGGTACTGATCTCTTTCTCTTAGACAAAGAACATATATCAAGTATGTTTTTGTGTTCTCTCTCGACTCTTCTTTTGTCCACAAATACTACTTCTTGACTTTTTTCCTCCAATAAGAATTAAGATCCTTTGATTAGAAACATTTGGAAGTTTACCAAAAAAGTGAACAATACATATATTTCATCTCATACAATAACTTTTTTTTTGAAATGCAGAAGCATCTTGAATGGGATTCTCGAAGCTAAGAAAAACAATTTTATTTGTTCAAATTTTCTGTATTTTAACTTATGTCATGGGAGTTACAAAAAGAATAGATATTGAATTGGATCAAAAGCAAAGACATATTTGCCAAAAAAATATGTTTTGATACCTTTAGTCATGTGGTATGTGTTTCTATTCCTCAATTGGCCTTTTTTTTTTTTTTTTCAGTTAAAATATGTTTTTGAGTGCTGATGATCATAATTTTTTTTTTCTTTTTTCACTTTGTTGATGAGGATTTGGGCTCATTCATGTTTTTATTAGACTTTCTCCGTTCTGCCAGGCATAATTTAGAGTATGAAATTAGGAAGTAAGTTTCTCAAAGTCATGACATAATTTAATGTGTTTACATGATTATAGTAGCTATATGATTAGCAAAATGTCACTACCTTTTTTAGGAGCGTTTTTTCTTTGTGTACAGGTTTGTAATGGACTTACATGTGGGATTTAAAGAGATCACTCATATCATACCTTTGTTGCATCCAAAGGTTTGTTAATCATCTTATTATGATGGTTTTAATTTTAGAATAATGTAAGAAACTAAACTTAACTAACTAAACTATGTAATGACATTTTCTTTAATTTTTAGGTCCCCCAACAAGAAGGTGGCAAAGAATGTGGTTGATATGTTTTAATGTATGCAAAGTTGTTTATGGAGAATGCACCAAGTCATTTCAACGTAGGAGAAATGTACCCATACTTTGTAAGTTTACCTTAATGATTATATCTTGTCTCTTGGTCTTTGATATGGTGGATTTTGTATCTTATAAATCTTTTGTTTTGCAGCTAACCAAGGATTAGTTCAGCCGTGAAAGCTTTGAGAAGTTTAGGTTGGATTTGGTTTTTGATGACTCTAAGAGGTATTGGGAAAGTTTAGATGATGAAAATATTGACGACAAATGGGTTGAAGGGGTGGACTTTGAGATAATAGGTTTAGTTGTTGAAGATCCAAACACAATGTAGGAAGAAATTGATCCAGGATCGAAAGAGGAGATTGAGAGGGTGTGTCGTGTTGCAGAGAGCTAACACTTAGGGAGCCTTGATGCTGGGAGTATGAACGTGCTTGTTGATGACAATATTGGAGCTAAAATCATTTGCTCTACAATAACATACAACCATGTTGAATTTGAAGAACAGACAAGTGTTGACATTGATGGGAACATTGGGACTGCAATTGGTGGGAACAATGGGATTGTAGTTGATAGGAAAAATGAAGAAATGGTGCAAATGAAAGTTATCAATGACAAGGAAAAAATGAAGGCTGATGTAGGGAAGCAAGGGGCATCTGATTCGGATGATGAAGATTTAGAAAGGGATGATGGGTTGGTTGATTTAGAGTATGAGATAAGTGAAGCTGATGGGAACACTTCACATGAGGATATTGACATTAAGCTAAAGAAACTGGACCTGAATTTGCAACTTGCAGTAGTGGAGCAACCTCGAAGAGGTGAAAATTAATGAAGATGGTAAGAGATGGTCAAAAAAGAATCTGCTAGGCTAGATCTGTCCAAAAATATTGAAAAGGATTGAGATGCTCTAAGAAGAATCTACAAGGTGCATACCTATTTATGTTGGGGATAACAAATACCAGGTTAATGATTGGTCATGTTCCCTAGTTGGAGACCAGTTTGCAGTTGATTTAAACCTAAGGAGATGCACATGTAGAAAGCGGGACGTTTCTATAATTCTGTGTGTTCATGTTGTTGCGACCCTAAGAAGTCATGGTAAAAGGGTTGAAGATTATGTGGATAGTTGTTATAGCATAGAGCAATACAAGAGGGCATATGAGCACATCATTTGCCTAACCTATGGCTCTAATAATTAGAATAAATCTACAAGATAGCCGTCAAATCCACCAAAGAAGATAAAATTGCTAAGAAGATCAAAGAATAAGAGAAGATTGAAGAGAAAGGATGTAGGCTGACTTCTGAAGGTTTTGAGCACTTGGCTGCACCTAGAATAACTAACTACAAGTGTTCAAAATGCAAGAAAGGTGGGCATAATGGTAGAAATTACTCTAATGAGAAAAAAAGTGTGGGGACAGAAGATGTGGACACCATTACTGCACAAAATAATGATGGTACAATTGGCAATGGGGACAAGGTTGACAATTAGGGACCACTAACACAACTACCCAAGCACCATATAAAATATCAAATATCAACAAATGTGGAAAATGTTATGAATTGGGCCACAATAAGTGCACATGCTCACAAAAAGATGGTGGACAGCCTACCATACCCAAGCCTACACCAATCCAAGCAAAGACATCAGACCAAGCTGAAAATAGCGATGTTCAAGATGGGTTGTAAATATGAATGTTCAAGATTATGTGGATAGTCGTTATAGCATAGAGCAATACAAGAGGGCATATGAACACATTATTTGCCCAACCAATAACTAAAATAATTGGCTTAAATCTACAAGATAGCTGTTGAATCCACCAAAGAAGATCAAAGAACAAGAGAAGACTGGAGATTAGAGAGAATGGGTATAGGCTGACTTCTAAAGGTTTTCAACACTTGATTGCACCTAGAATGACCAACTACATGTGTTCAAAATACAAGAAAGGTGGGCACTTCCGCTTTCATTCTTTTATTCGTCTTTAACCTTTTTCTTGCTTATTCCTTTTCTTTTTTTCTCTCTTTTTTTAATATTTTTTTTCCTCCTTTCAATTTTTTGATTGTTTTTTCCTTTTTCTTTCTCTTCTATTCAGTTCTTTGTTTTCTTTCTAGATTTTGTTCTTCATCATTCAAAAGAAAGCCAATTAATTTCCTTTCCGATTTAGTTAAAAGTAATCAATCCTACACCAATCTAACATATAGTACATTGGGTTCGTTGACTTTTTCAGAAGAAAAGTTTCAATAATACTTTTTAAAAGGTTAAATAGTTTTGTGTCATGTGTAGAAGGAATAAAAAAAAAGAGAGAGACATCTCAAAAGAACAAAAGTAAATAAAATTTAAAAATGCATAAAAAGGAGAAAGATGGAAAAAAAAAAAAGGACAGCAAAAAAGGAAAGAAAAAGAAAAAAAATTAAAAAAAGAAGGAAAAAAATTAAGAAAAGAGTACGAAAAAAATAGAAATAAATAAATAGATATTTATGGATAATTCATTTATCTCTGATCTATTTATATTTATAAAAGATAATATAAAAAGATTTGAATATAAATAGTTTCCATCCATTTAAAATTAAGTTACATGGATATCACTTCAGCCATGTATGAATTCTTAATTTTAAAATATATTAATAAGGATTTAAGAAACAGTTATTACCGTATAATTTAATTTTCAAATTTTACCCTTTTAAAAGTTTTGATCTTTAAATTTTTTTTTTATCTTTATAATCCTTAAAGTTTTTTTTTTTTTGGCTTTTATCATCTGTAAAGTTAATTCGAAAATCAGATAAATTTTTTTAAGAATCCGATTAAAATAATTAAAGTATCCAACTTTAAATTATTTAAGAATAAAAAAGTTTTAAAAAATAATTTAGAGACCAAAACCAATAGTTTAAAGTTTGATGATTGAATTGTATGATAACTCTTATTACTAAAAATATCTTAATCTAATCTAAGAATAAAAGATTAAATTTACTAATTTTAGATGAGGTTCAAGAGGCAAAAATCCACCTTAGAGTATATTAATTTTATTATTATTTTTTTTTTAATAAATTACAGAAAATAAGGGGAGAAGAGTCTAGCAAAGGAGCTGGTAGTCTCCCTCGTGGCCCGTCTAACGTCGCCGGTCAGCCCCTCGCCGTTGTTCTCCTCTGCGTCACCGCCGATGCTGTGGGAAGGAGGTAAGTGTTTTGATTTGAACTTCTTAATGGTTAGAATCACTTATATTTCTTCCTTTCTTTTACAGTGATAGATATTTGCAGATTTTCCTGTCACTCCGAGATTTTTTTTTCCCGGTATATGATGAAAATTCCGAGAGAAATTTCTTCAATTTTGAGTTTAGCAGCTAAATCCATATTTCTGAAACATGGGACTATAGTGTATTTCTGAGAAAAAACCAAAAACAGATGTGATCTCGGTCCTTCTGTAATTTCCTTTCCATGGATTATCTATCTATCTGAAATGAGATGCCAAGTGCTCTCTAAGTTTGTGTATTGTTTTCTTGTGTGTAAAAGAGAGAATCTTTGCAGCCCTTTACTTTTGGTAAGTACTGTAGCCCTTTACTTTTTTGACTCCCTATACTACTTGTTCTGGTGCAAAGTGAGCAGAAGGAAAATAAAATAACCTTTTTTTTTGTTTAATTTTTATTATACTCTTTCTTGTCCATTGTTGATCTAAGATAATAAAGAAGAAGAGAACTTGGCAGTTCTATGACTAATCAGAATGTCCCTTGCATAATTGGAGTATTATTATTATTATTAATCCTTTGAACTTTCTAACTTTGTAAATGCAGGCATGGTCATGCATTTCTTCTCCAACAAATAAAATGTATTTCCATACCATCTTCCTGAAGTTGTGAAGCTTGGAATGATTAAAAAATATTCAAAAACTACAAAATATATTTTCTCAGAGCAACTTTAAAAGTTAAATTTGATGCACATATGTCTGTAAATCAGAGCTCAACCCCACATTATATTATAGTTTCTGTAATGAAATGACTTGGAGTACTTTCTTTTTTTTTCCTTTCTGCATTGTATTTGTGAGTTTTAATGTTAGCTAATGAAGCACATACATACTTTTTCTCTGCAAGAACTTGTTTTGTGCAGTCATAAATATTCTTTAGATCTTCAAGTCAGCAGGAGTAACCAGTTTAAATTAACCCATTGGATTTATGATTGGCAAGTTACAGATTAACTTTTCTTGTCACCACATACAACAATCATGAAATAGGACACAAGTGATAGTGTAGTTTTCTCAGAAGTTTCAGAAAGTGGCAACAGTTTTGCTATCCTTATTTGATTCATATTGAGTAATGAAAAATAACCTAATGTATTTCTCTAATTTTCTACAGTTATGCTGCACCTTTGTACTGTAACTTCATAAAATGACTTAGAGGGATTTTCTTGTTAAAGTATCCCTTCTCACTTTATTTTGTTAAGGGTGGAGTGCAATTTAATCCTTGATTACATATTGGATTTTTTAAAAATTCTCAATCAACCCTTTATTATTTTATCTTTTCTATAAATTCTTTCTCTCCATATAAAAAAATCACTTTGAGAAGATTAAAACCACTTGGAAGTTCTGTTTTTCTAAATTAGTAGGTAGTACCAATGCCTTTGATTTAGGTGGTGTCCTCTTTGGTGTCTCTCAGTCAACCTGTAATGCGAATCGTGTGCTTTTATTGCTGATAAGACAAATATGGTCATTTGGATGAGTATATATATATATATATATATATATAAAGTAGTTTTTGTTTTTTACTCTTTTCTTTAAAAGAGCTTATTTTTTAAACTAAGTGGCTTTTTATTTGAATACAATGATTTAAAAGTGCCTTTTAATACTCTCTCCATCTGGAAATGAAGGTTTCATATTCTATTTTGGATTATCCAAAATTGAATGTCCTATTTCCTAAACTAGTAAAAAATTTATTAAGAAAATTGAAAATGTAATGGGTAAATGAACTAAGTCAAACTTTTTTATTAAAATGCGTGTAAGTCAAATTGAAAAATTCAATTCTGGACGGAGGGGGTATAAAAGGTTGTTTAGATGAGAAAGCATTTTCTAAAATTTTATGAAGATTTTTGTTTTCATATTAATTTTTTTTTATGAAATCAATAATATTGTTATTACTTAAGTTATAATATATTTAAACTAATATGTAATATGTTTATCATATATTTTTATAACCATGCATTGAGAAAAAGAAAAAAAAAGGAAAGAATAAGAGAAGAGTAAAGAAGGAAAGGGAAAAAAAAAGAATAAAAAGGAAAAAAATCAGAAATAAAAGGAAAAAATAAAAAAGGAGATAAAATGATTTTTTTGTTGGAGAAGTTCAAAAAGTGCTTAAAAAAATAGTTTTTCTCGCTTGAAAAACAAAAAGTTAAATTTTAACTTTTTCTCTAGCTTGAGGATTTTTCAAAAAGCCCAATCAAACAGATATTTGTTTTCCCTTTTAAGTGTTTTTTTTCCTCTTCTTAAAACTAAGTGCTTGTTTTCCTGAAAAGCACATCCAAACGGGGCCATAATGCTTTCTATACCTAGACTTTCAGATTTTTTTTTTTTTTTTTTTGAAATGAGAGTAGCGGCAGCTTCTATTGTATGGACTAAATGGTGTTCATTTTATTTCATTTTGGGATGTGCCCAGCAGGGAAGCATTCATGGATGTTTTATAGCCTAAATGGTGTCAAATTTTCCAGGACCTCTTACTTGGTTTTTTTGTGGTGCTTTTTACTTCTTTTGTTTCAAGACCATATTAGAAACTTAGAATTGGAGGGGCTAGAGGAACATCTTCAACATTTTCTGAATTGCATATTTTAGTCCAGTTCAAGAACCAGTATATTGTTTCTATTAATTTTACATTTTATTCCAGTTCAAGAACTAGTATCTTGTTTCTCTTTTTGATCAATGCCTACAACAATTTTGGTGTTTCCATTTTTGGCGTAAATTTGATCGGTAGTAGCATTGTTAAGCAAGCTATCTTACAAACTGTCTTTGCTCCATACTTGTGAAACAGAGGCAATTGATTAGTGCTATCAGGGACTTTAACAATAAATTCTGAACAACTGCAAATATCTGAAAAGAGGCACAGTTCTATTCCAAGTTGTTAAAAATTCTAATTTGAGGTCTCAGAAGTTTGAGGCCTATGTGAAGGCAATAAAGAGTCTAGCAAAGGATCTACTGGAGTACCCCGTAATTCCTTCATATCTTCTGACAGACCTTGATGTCTGAATTTATTTCATATGATGCTCCTTTATTGAAGTCCCAAATTCTTTGTCTAATGACAGAACTTGAAAAAATTCACTTAATTCTTTTAGGTTTATTTTTCATTTGAATAAAACCTCAGGAAAGAGCTTCCACTACCTTTTCAATTGTCCAAGAGGCATTACAAATGTTTGGACAATGAAGAAACGTGTTGTTAATATTATGGTTGATTGATTTGTATAGATTGATTCGGATTGTGATAGATTGATTAATTAAAATGATTTATTGATTAGCAGATTTTAGTCGATTATAATAAGTTAATTTTGGTAAACTGAGATGTATATATGTAGACCTTTTGTGAATAGTAAGATACAGAAAATTCTTCCCCAAATCATTTTATATGTTTAGTTTATCACGTATAATGGTTTTTTATCAACTAGTGGTTTTGTGACTTTTGTTTCTTTGTTTAGAGTAGAATTAGCATATTGGCTTTGGGAGCTTAGCTTCCGTAATTTCTCTCTTTCATTTCCTTATGGAATGTTGAATTGGAGACTAGTCTTCAAATGACAGTTATTGTTGGCATCTGAAGATTGGGAAGATCGAAGGAAACAAAATCATATAGGGCCTATTTGGACAAGGCTTTTTTAGTTTTTAAAACAATGAGGTAAATATTCAATTGGACAACTAAATCAATTTGGGCAGGTTCAATTTTTGGAAAATCAAACTTTAAAGACCCAAAAAATGAAAACTGCTGGGAAGTGTTTTCAAATTTTAAACCATGACTTTATCTCCTTCTTCCATTCTTGTCCTCATGTCGTTTCCATCTTCTTTCACTGTACCACTGTGTGCAATTCTCTCTCCTTTTTGTCTTTTTCTTTTTTATTCTGTTAGCCTTTGAAACCTTTTTCCTCTTCTTCAAGTCATGATCAGCCATTTCGTGATCCATAAGACCACCAGTAGCTATCATTCTTTTCTAAGATCTCCTTCTGGTTGAAAGCTACAACTCTAAGGGACCAACATAAACAAGAGCAGAAGGATTAGCTACTCTTCTACAGCTAACTAGGGGAAGTATTCAACTATGAGTCAAGAAAGAAGTTTTTGTTGGTACTCCCCACATTTTGTGGTTAATTCCTCTGTTTGGATCTTATAATTTTGGAAGTGATAACTGCTTCAGATAGCAAATTTCTCTTTCTCGATTTTTCCTTATTTTATCAAATATGTAGTATGTCTTCTTGTAAGTACTTCTTTAAGGCTTAAACCCATATACGAACATGCCTGATTGCATCAATGGGTGGCTTTATTTGCTAATCTTTCAAGATGGATTCAAAAGTGTTTTCTTTTAATATGCATAAATAATATATTTTTTTTATTTTATGAGTTCTTAGGATTTGTGTTTAGTGTAGTGAAGATTGGAAAAAGAAGGAGTTTGCTACAGATTTGAGTTTTCATTTTCTGCTATGAAAGTTCAGGAACCTGCAACTACGATGGGGAATTTGATGAGGGGTGTTTTTTAATTTTATATATAAGATGGGCATTATAGTCTTTTAGTTTAGTTTTGAAAATTCTTGAACTTTTTTATCCAAATGAATTTTTAACTCTTAAGATCTTAAAAATTTATTTCTAAAAATTGAATAAAAACTTCCTTTTTAATTCTTTAAAATTGGACCCTTGTCCAAATAGACCCCTTGTCCAAATAGACCCCTAATAATTCCTTAAAAAACAGATTTTATTGATTTCTCACATTTTCATCAAAGATATATACACTGTTCAGAACTAAATAAACTTATGGTATTATTGTTCTGATGTTCCAGTATTGTTGCTCTCATGTTGACATGGGAATCCATTTGTTGAACATTTATTAGTGGTATAGAAAAGCATATTTGGTGCAATGGGCTCTTCATGTGCTGTGTAAGAGGGTTGACTATAGTTGTTCAGAAATCTGCATCAAGTTTTTGAAATAAGTTGAACTTGCAACATTGCAAAAATTGAACGGTTGAGTTTGCTTCGGTAAATTCTAGGATCTTTGTGAAAATGGGTTCATGAAATGTCTGTCTGGATGGTTAACACAGTGTTTTTTGATAAAATGTTATTACATTAAGTTTATTCATTGCCTTCTTGGATCAGAATGAGTGTTTTCCATTGACAGTATCAAATTCATTAGTACTGTAAATAGAGTTGGCTTTTCCCATGAGTATGTCATGTCTGTCGTACAAAAACTTAGTGGTGGATGTCTATTCATGGCTTGTGTGTCCTTTTAGTTATTGATTGTTAAGTTACTTAATTTGGTAAAAATTTTTGTGATTAATGTTTTTGAATTGTTGCTCTTAAAGATTGGAGATTTGCGATTTGTGCTATGTTTTTTTGTTATTGTCTTGGTTGAGAAGGCCAGATGGCGTGGCTTGTGATTCTCGTTCCATTGGTGGTTGTTTGGGTAGCTTCTATGTGCAAAATTTTCCTGGGGACTTCCTCTGAGGCTTCTTTCCTTAATGGTAATTGCTGCTAGATTATTGTTGTGCATATTTTATCGGCACTAACATATATACTGAAAAGTCTATATTTTTTTTTTGTTATGGTTGTGAAAATAATGGTGTCAAGTATTGATGAATTGAAATTTCAATTTTTTTTTTTTTGCTTTTCTCAGTGCTTGGTGGCAGTACTTCTCCAAGGAAAAATGTGTTGTTGGTTATTGCACATCCTGATGATGAGACCATGTAATGTCGAATATCAAAATTCTTGTCTTAGAGCTCTTTTTGGTGAACTTCATGTCTCTTCTATGTGAACCTAAGTTTTGTCCATGATGATATGAAATTTATGTGCAACCATTATTATCCATGCTTATTATATGTAAGGATATATAAATATATATATGTATGTATATCTATTTGAGTGTATTTCATAATTGTAACAAGCGAAGATGTTGGATTGGCATTAAAACTTATTGGTGACTTTGTTGACGTTTGAGTCCAGCAACACGGTATACTTGAAATTTATGTGCAACCATTAATTTATCGATTTATTGATTGCTATTATATATAAGTGTGTGTGTGTGCATATATATATATATATATATTTGAGTGTATTTCATAATTGTAACAAGCAAAAATGTTGTTGGATTGGTATTAAAACTTATTGGTGACTTTGTCGACGTCTGAGTCCAGCTACACTGTATGCTTGAAAAAAGCATTAGCAAAAAGCAAAAAGCAAATCTTTTTTAACCACACCTCAGAATGCTTTTATGATTACCCAGATAATAAATTTGCCCTATTCAAACTTACAAGTTAAAAGTAGTGATGTTTAATTATACAATCCTAAAACTTGTATTTGAATCATGCAGGTTCTTCACTCCAACCATTAATTACTTAAGTGCCAGGGAACATAACATTCACATATTATGCCTGTCAACAGGTAATATAATTTCCTGTGGCTCTTCAGTTGCACATGCACATAGAACTTTATCAGAGTGCGAAATGATATGTATTGCATTTCAATTTATGTACTTCGTGCAATTAAATTGGCTTTCAAACATTGTATTTGTTTATTGATGCCCACAACTAGCAGCACATGAATGTAGAGATTGTTTTTGAGTGGAGTATTTTCTTTTATTCATCCCTAGGAGTAATAATTTAGTGTCAGGATATTGACCAGTCCCACCACAGTGGACAATGGTGTAGGAATTCACTTGATGTTTTTGTTCAGCTTAAACTTTAAAGTTGACATATCTTTGCACTTTAATTTGCCTAGTTCCAAACATGTTAATACTCTTGCTTCCTCATCTACTGTTGAAATTAATATTTCAAAATAATGGAATTCCAGTAAGCTGGAATGGTTCTCTTTATTTGCAGGTTTTTGCCATGTATATTTCTTTCATATCTAAGGAAAGTCTAGTTGACAGGGAATGCTTGTCTTCATTTGCTAGGTTTTGCTATGCATGTTGCTTTGGACTTGGTGCAGTTTTTTTATTTGACAATGAATCTTCTATACAGAATCAAATTCTGGGCACATTTCTCTTCTCTACCTTTATGCTTAAAGCCATCTCTTGTTTATAGGTAACGCTGATGGCATGGGAAACATTAGGAAAAAAGAGCTCTATCTGGCTTCTGTAGTCCTGAAGGTGTTTCAGTTGTGATTGAAATTTTTATGATATTCCATGTTTTTTCCTCATGCTTGAACAGGAATTATTTATATTGATGCTATTCTTCTTCATGCTCCCATCATTGTGCTCCTCTTTCCCCTTCATGTGACTCCTGCTAAGTTTGCTTCAACTTCTACCAAAATACAAGATGCCACTGCTTAATGAAATCTAGTGACACCGTCCAAAGCATTTTCCTTGGATTTTGTGAACTTCACCTCTTCTCTTTCAGGTTCCATTGCAGCAAGTAAAGGTTGTTGATCATCCAGATATACAGGTGTTTTTCTTAGCCTGTCTATAAGGATTGAAACATGGTTGTTTTTACTGCTGCAACGCATGTAAGTTTTGATAAAATAAAATGTAATTGCTCCATGTAGGATGGCTTTGGTAAAGTCTGGAATACTAACTTGTTAGCAAACATTATTGACGATGAAGTTCATTCCAGTGCTATTGACTTGGTAAGATTTGGTCAATGTTGTTGTCCATTTTCGTGGCATGATTTTAACTTACTGAGCAAAAATATTCTGAAATCTCATGTTGTAAATTAACTTCTCATGAACAGAAGTATTATTGTGGAACTTTTCTTTGAGTGCTTTTTCCGTATTTGAACATGAACAGACACATCATAATTTGTATTGAGATTAATGTTGCCTTCCTTTTGGCTGGTCAGATCATTACTTTTGATAATTTTGGTGTTTCTGGTCATTGTAATCACTGTGATGTACATCAGGGCGTGCGGTAAGCAATCCTCACTTGCTTATCCTCTCTTTCAGACATGAACAATTGTAGCACATTTTCTACAAACCATTTGATCTAAAGCTAACTCCAGAAAGATAGTGTTCTTCTCTGCAAGAACAATTTGTTCTGGTGGAACATGGAGATACATTTGTTATCCAAAATAATCTCTCAATAGTCATTAACCATAGACTTAGAGTTTTTTGGTTTGAACTCTTCAATCGAATTTCAAATAAAAGGGTATGCAGTATCTTTTCGTTTTATGGTGTTAATCAAGTTTATTTGTTTGGATACAATGCAGAGAGCTTTTGGAAACTACTTCATGCAAGGTTGATGCCTGGGAACTTGTAAGTTACAATAGTATTTCTTTGATAATTGCATTATTTGGTGAATCTGGTTTCTGGCAGGGGAAAATTCAAATCCTGATGGTTTGAACTCCCATTTTAATTACTGTAGCAGTGTTAGAAATTTTTGCATTCATGACTGCTCGTTCCTAACCATTATTTTCCTCTCCATTTCATGTGAATTCATAGAAAGTAATGATTCGAAAACTGCAAAATCTTTCTTGAGACTTTTAATGAATCTCTATTATCCATGTAGGATTGAGTACATCTTGTCTAGGTCGATCTTGTGGAAATTTTGAATTAATTCCTAATATTCTCTCTATTCCTATTTATAGGTTATTGATAGTCATTTTGTCAAAATTAAGCTTATATATATTTTTTCCTAAAATACATTTATTTAGGATTTTAATTAAACTAACTATAGACTTGGGAAAAGAGAGAAAGAGAGACGGGGTAATATGATAAAAAATCAGTAAAATACCTAATAAACTAACAACAATGACTTATAATTAGTGGCAAGGAAGTAAGTACAAGAGACTTATAAAAAGGGACAGAGGGAGTATCATTTAAGTTACTTGGTATTTGATAATGGTGCCCAAAAGCTGGCATTGATAAATGTTTAAGGAGAATTGAGGATTTACTGGTAGAAGTTGTGTGATCAGTCTTTTGTCTATTCTGTTTTAATCTTGCTTGTGAATGATCTGAGATACTAACAGTTTTTTTTGTCTTAGTTACCTAACAAGGAATAGCTGCTACTTATTAAAAATGCCTGTGTACCTATTAAACTATCTTCATGTCATTTCCGCAGAAACAGTCCTAAGATTTTCTTCTCTTTTCTACTTTAGAGCATGCATCCATTGTCTCTCATCAACATTCTCTAACTCAGTAATCATAAGTTTGGGCAGATAGTTGACAACTGAATCATAGTACAAAGAGGTGTTAGAAGATATCCCTGTACAAAGAATCTTCATGAGGTTTTTGTTGTGTATTTGTTTGGCCTTTTCTTTTTCCGGCTACAATTGTTTTATTTTGGAAGAGGAAGATAATTTTCTGTTAGATGTTTATTTAGTAAAAGTTTTCAGACATTTCCTCAAGGCTTTTACTGTGTTATTGTTTGTAATGATTTCCAGGTAAGCACCAACATATTACGCAAATACAGTGGACCCATTGACATCTGGTTTTCCATGTTACAAGCTAGGCAAAGTGTAAATGGACAAGTACATTGTTTGTTAAACAAACATCCCAAGAAAAGCTACACCGCAATGGCTCAGCATGGAAGTCAATGGGTTTGGTACCTGCTATTCTATTTTCATCTCTTGTTTGACGAATTAATTTTCTGCATTTCTCATGCTCATTTGGTTTAAGTTTCTTCTCATTGAAATGATCCACCTTTTCTTTTGCAGGTTTAGGAAGCTTTTTGTGTCATTTTCAAGTTATACTTATGTGAACACTCTTAAGAGGATCAAGTGATAGGTAAGATGACAACTTTTGAGTAGATCTTTTTGGCATATCATGCAGTTTTTCTTTCCTCCCCAGTAGTTTTATTATGCTTTATATAATTGACTTTCCTCTCTGCTGAGTGAAACTTAGTCAACTAAAAGGAACATGGATGGCACACAAATCATGCTTTGTGTGCCATGGATAGTTTTATTATGCTTTTTGTGTCATTTTCAAGTTATACTTATGTGAACACTCTTAAGAGGATCAAGTGATAGGTAAGATGACAACTTTTGAGTAGATCTTTTTGGCATATCATGCAGTTTTTCTTTCCTCCCCAGTAGTTTTATTATGCTTTATATAATTGACTTTCCTCTCTGCTGAGTGAAACTTAGTCAATTAGAAGGAACATGGATGGCGCACAAATCTCTTTCTTTTTACAGCTGCTCTGTTTGTTGCTATTTGAATGAGCAATATGCTTTCGCACAATATGTCAGCTTCAGATCAAGCAGTCTCTTATCTGGATGCTCTGCATTTACTCTTTGTTGTAGATTGATATCATGGGGTCAAACAGATTGGATTAGTATCTGGAGTTGGTATGCTGCATCAGAGATTGTTTTAGACAGTACTTCAGTAATATAGTATCAATTTCTTTGCCTTTTTTCAATGTGTTCTAATCTATCAAATCTGCATTTTCTATTTTCTGAACATGCAATTAAGAAGTATGATTTATTGGAGTGACAAGCATTTTTTCTCAAGCAAATGCAGTTGGTCCTATAAATTTCTTGATTTTGTTTAAGTGATTTTCTTTATATTTAGCTGCACTCTAATTGCATTTGAAGCATTACCTTTGACAGAGGATGCTTTAAATCAGAAGGAAACAAGTTATAGTTTTTCTGTCTTCCAATATCCTGAGTTTGATGTCAGCTACGATTTCCTTTGGGAGACTAACTGTACATAATGGAAAAGGAAAAACTGACAAAAAATAACAAAGGAACCTCAAAATCCATCAGTAATTTCTTCTATGAAGAAGAGCTCAGAAGTTTCAGTTCATTCAGAAACTTCTGTTATGAGATGGGGGAACAAGCAAAATTCAGACATTGCCCAGATTTCATGAATATCATTAAGTTCAGACAGGCCAACTCAAACCCATAGTTGCATTTGCTGCAAAATGCCTGCAGGACCTCTGCTGCCTTGTAATTCAGCTTCAGTCAGGTTTCAAGATCCGTCCTCCTGAAACTTGCAAAAGGTTCAAAATTTTCGGTTTCTGAAACTGATGGATGCCTGTCTGATCTCCTACCCATTGAGCTTTCAGATCCTAGAGAACCGTCTTTAGGCTCTGGTGGCTTCACATATTGCTGCACAACCAATATCTGAAATGCTGATTCAAATTCTGATGTGACCAGAAGATCCCCTATAGGCCCTAGCTCAGGGCAGTCACACCAATCGGCAAGGCCTGCTGTTAGAGGTGACATCATTCCTCTTCCTTTTCCTACTATATAAAGGTCATAATGCTGGTGGTCTAATTCTTTTATTGCATTAACAATTTCTTCTTCATCATTAAGCACCAGCTCTACAAAGGATATTGAATTTTCATTGGCTATTGAAATCTTGAATTTGTTCACGAGATCATTGTCGATTAGCCTCTCTCTCTCACTGTCAATTTCAATGCTCACGAAGCATTTTTCTACATAGTCCATTTCTTCCCTTAACTCTGGATGCAGGGCATCTTCTCCTGGGATAAACCTGACCACTGTTAGATTTGTACCTGAATGTTCCCCCATTCTCCATGCATAGGTCAGTGCTTCTCTATCATCAGTACCTCCAAAAAACAGCATGACAATGTTACGTGGACGTGCTCTGGAAAGTCCACGATCAATGACAATGCCTACAGAACATGGAGCATTGGTCAAGATACCCTCGTTGATATTCCGAACAGCTGGATTGGGATCTTCCATGTCTCCACTGGGACCTTGTTGCTTGTGGAAAGGGATTAGAATGAGAGCTGCTCTCTTTTCCTTGGCAATGCCACAAATATCTTCATCCATTGTTGCATAAGCTGCCCTAGCTGTAAATACCTGTGTGGAAACACCTTCTGATCGTAGCTCATAGTTATCAAATGCACTGATGATTTGATCTGTTTGTGCTTCTACTTGACTTCTAGGATTTCTGAGGCTTGATCTCCTGGCACTATAAACAATCAGCATGGAGGAAGCACGTCCAATTTGCTCAACCAGGTGCAGCGCAAAGACACTGATTGGAGATCTTTGAGTGGAATGTGAAGCTTCTAGTAGGTTGATGATTGGTGCCACATTATTTGGATCATGGATACAGGCAAGAATCCTGAGTTCATCTTCAAGTTTTGCTTTTTGTATAGTTCTCCTTTTGTAAGGTACCAAGTTCCTAGTTGGGCGATACAAGATTGTGATGGGAGTCACAATCATTGTCATCAAAAGAATGGTAACCACCATTATTGAGTATGTTTGTGTGCTTAGAACCTGTTAAAATTTTCAGAAATATGCACCCTTTTTAGTTGGGAGTGATATGATTTTGCTGTTAGCTACTAGATATGACACACAGAGAGAGAGAGAGAGAGTACCTCTTGAGTCTGACCTACTTCAAGAATGATCAAAGCCATTATACTCTTAGTATTGGTTAGTAATCCAATAGCAATTGCTTCAGTATGTTGCATCTCATGCAGGAATGAGACCAGGAAAGCAGATAAAATCTTTGAACAAGATGCTAAAAGTATAACAACTAAAACCACAAAAGGATTGGTATGGTAGGCTAGAACATCAAAATTGGTTCTTAGTCCACAGACCACAAAGAAAACTGGCATAAGAATTCCCAACACAAAGTCTTCAAGCCTCTCCACGAGAGTAGCTTGAAGAACATCATTAGGAATGATGAGCCCAAACAGAAAAGCTCCAATCATGGGGTGTGTACCACAGGCATCAGTGATCACACCATAGAGAGCCACCCCAGTTAGAATTGAGCAGATATAGAACTCACTATATCCCTGTCCTTCTGTGGTTTTTCGGATGATCCAATCCAGAATAGGACGGACATAGTAAACAGAGAACATCACTAAGGCGCAAGTTGAAAGCAGTGCCCAATGGATATTGTGGTTAGAGCCAGTTATTGCTAGCCCTAGTGCAAGAAAAAACCAAGCTCCCAGATCATTGATGAGGCCAGAAGCCAAGGCATTTTTCCCTATCTCAGAGTGGACAAGTTTCTGCTTTTCAAGAATCTTAGAGAGGACCCTATACCCTGTGACTGTAAGAGCAGCTCCCCAGAAATAGGAACCTGCCTTGTTTTGTTCTTCTCCGAAGATGAAGAACAAGGAGGTTCCAATGACCATTGGCAGGACAGTTCCAGAAATGGCTATATGTATTGCCTTTTCTCCAGTACGTGAAATAGCTTTTACATCCATCTCTAGTCCCATGAGAAATGCATAAAATGCAAGGGCATAGTGTGCCATTGGCTCTAAAACCCTTAAGTTGTAGCTTGGAAACAACAGCCTTCTGTAGCTTTCAATTCTCCCAAATGCTGAAGGTCCCAAAATTATCCCACTCTACAAAATGGCCATTCTTTCACATATTAGCAAAGTAAAGAAACCAGAAATTCACTGTCTTTCTGCTTTATATGTATCATTATATCATTTTCCTCGTATCTGGGACCATATTTTATTTGTTATTTAGCCTATGACAAGGTTTCTTTAATTCGTCTTCTAACTTTGGTAAAGAGCATGCACCTAAAGAAAAGGAAACAGACAATTTTAAGATGAATATTCCACATTTGGACTAAAACCCACAAAAGAAACCCCGAGAACTCAACCAATCTAGGATGCTTATGGCCTCAAGATTTTAGATCATATTAAGAAAACTAACAATCTTAATTTGAAAAGAAAAAGAAAAATTATGTATACTCACAAGAATTTCAGCCACAAAAGGAGGTTGGTTGAAAGGTTTTAGAGCAAGGACACACACCCTGGTTGCAAAAATGGCAAGGGTAATCTGGACAAGGAAGAGAGGAACAATGGGAGTCAAAGGATCAGGACCTTCCCAAACGCCATTGAAACGGTATATTGTTTCTGCATGGCATTGGATCACTTTGTTTAATTGACTGAAATTTACATTCGAAGGATAATCCATTTTGTCCTTCGGATTTTTGATGGATCTATCGATCTAGATCTCCTTCTTCCTCCTCTTCCTCTTCCTCGACCTCTACGATCTCATGTGCAACCACCACCTCCTCCTCTTCCTCCTTGCCAGGCAGAACTGCCACCCCGGCTTCCTCCTCCGTGGTGGTCTTGCAACGAAGTAAATTACATGCAAAAGAGATGAATGAAAATCTTCATGAAGAAAAGAAGCAAAGTTTTAACAATCTCTGCATGTCAAAATGAATGATACTCCTATTTTTATGGATTTGAAATAAAAATTGTGGTTGATTAAATATGTTTTAGTCAATGGTCAAGATCTTTTTGAAATTCAAATGGAAGTGAAATAGGGTAATATATCTATCGAAATCCAAATGATCCATTTATATAAATATATATTTTTTTTAATTTGTATTTCTGGTTTATATTACTTCCGTCGTGTATCTTCCTATTTATCTTTCTTTAATTTTATTGCTATTTTTTATTGTATAATATTTGCGTTGAATAGGAAAAGTATAATTTTAAATACACTTCCTTTTTCTTATTCTTTTTCTTTTTTTCTAATATTGGTAAAAATTGGCGTTAATCGAAATTGATTTATTTTTACTTTATAAACATCTCATTTTTTTATTTTTCATAATTAAATAAAATATATTAATTATTTTTAAAATCTAACTTAATCATTTATTATTGTTATTATTATTTTAAAAAAGAATTTATTTTGGTTCCCATATCGTTACCTAACTTGAATTAATCATTTATCGTTGTAAATTCTGGTTAGATAATTATAAAGCAATCTTATTTTAATCTCTATTTAAAGAAACTCTCGAAATTTGTCGTCGATAATATTTTGTAATTCTTAAAATCATAAGCATGTCATCTAACTTTTTAAAAAGATTTTTAGAAAAAATTTTTAAAAAATAGAATATATATATTTTTATTATATGAGTTATTGGTCAATCTAATTTTCAAACTATACCTTTTTGAAAGTTTTGGTCATTAAATTTATTTTTTATCTGTTTAGTCCTTAAACAATTTACATTTTGATAGAATTCTTCACAAATTTCACCAGAATTTAGCATCAGTTTTTACCTATTTAATCCTTTTCTAATTGTCTTCTTTCTCTATTTGCCTTGGAATCTCCCTTATCTCTCTGTTTTCCTAGACAAACTTCTAAATATAGTAAATGCTACATACCGACAAACTTCTAAATGCCTTTCTTGTGATAGCCATATATGGCAACGGGAGTGAAACATGACTATGCATCGTAATACGAACAAATTAAACCTCTATATCAAAAACTAATGTAATTAAAGTAAATAGAGTTGAACCCATAAGGAATTGAATCTCAATTTAAAGAAAACCAATTAATAAGTAACAAATGAAGAATTTTTGAAATAGTTTATAAAATAAAATCAAACAAAGAAGCTAAATTAAAAAGGAATATAGATGAGAAATCTGTTAACAAGAAACAATCCGTAGGTCAATTGCTAAAGGTTTAATCATTAATAAAATAACACAATTAAGTAGTTGATTTTAAAATTTGTCTTATCGTTCAGATTCCTATCCTTTAAATAAATCTATTTCTCGTAGCGAGAAATAATATCCCTAATCTAATCAATTAAACTTACGTCATAGCGAACTATAAATTTAATCAACTAAATTACATAAGCATGAAGGCATCATCAACGTCAAATCGCATAAATAAAGTAATTTTAATTCATGCAATTTGATTCATACAATTCTCTATCGTCAAATAAAGTTATTAGTCAAACCTAATTCAAACAATAGTTGCCACCTGTGGATTTATCAATGTTAGCGATAGTATTTAAATCCTAACAGTATAATCATTCAAATTAATTTAGATGATCAATCTAAATTAATAAACATAATTAATAAGATGAAAACACGAATTGCACAAATACTTAATAATAAAGATCAAATCTTTAATAGAAAACAAACCAAATCTCATAACCCTATAACAAAATAACCTACTCATGTTCTTGTTAACAAAAGACGATTGCTAACAAAATATGATTAATAAAATTGAAAAATACATAAGAAAAGAGGAAAATAAAATTTGTCATTTGTCTTCGGAATTTCTTGGAAGATCAATTTTGAGTTGTTGTGTTGTGTTTTTAAGACTATGGCAAAGGGCCTATTTGTAGGAGTAAAAGACTTCTCAATAAGTAGTTATCTAAAAGGATTTTAATAATAAATTAGAAACCTATTACAAAACGAAGTAATTTCTAAAAAATAATCAAATCCTAATAAAACTGAAAGTCTATCATGATCCACGATCAACAAACTTGGTCAATACCATTGGTCAATCCATAGACTTCAACTTTAATTCGATGAGCAGTGAAAATGGTGAACAGTGACAACAATTTCGGAAAATCTTGAACATTTTTCAACCTAATATTTCTGCAAACAAAAATCAAGTATAGAAAAGTAAAATATATTTAAAACAACATAGTTAAGTTAAATTACATAAGATAATGACATAAAAAAGAACATAAAAGTTGGCATATAAATCAAGATAGGAGGTGAACGCCTACTAGTGTAGTTTAGTGGTTAAAAGTTTTGGTTCATAGTGGGATATTTCGTACGGAATTTAGTGTATAAAAGTTAGCATCTGTAAGTTAAGAAAACAAAAGAGTTTGTGCTTTTGGTTTGGTCGCCTAAGAATTAATATCCGAATAACTAGCTTATGAGCGCAGTTTGTGTCAAAAATGAAAGATTCCTCTCCTGTATAAGAGGCCTTCAGCTGTAACAAAGGGCAAACTTGATTGTATCGAGAAATCTTCACAAAAAAATATCATATTATTTTACAAGTCATGAATTTGAGTTCCCTCAAAGAGGAATGGTTGAGTTTGTTCACACTTTTACTGTCGTATGGAACAATCTGCTTCTCATCAATTTCAAAACTTTCTTTACTCTTGAAAGTTTTTTCCCTCGCCACTAATTAGGAAGTACTATGAACTCTGAAGTTTGGGTAATGGGTGCATGCATTTGAGGAGACTTGGGGAAGAAGTGAAGAGTTTTATATAAAGGGTCAAAAGAACTCTTATCGATTGCACATAATTCAGCCCAGCAAATGATTTATCTTGAATGAAGTACTAGAGAAACAATTCTTAAACTTCTCAAAGGTTTAAGGTTAAAGATTAAATGCCGGATTATAGCCTGTTCAAAATGACCAATTACACAAGCATATCAATCAATGTAAAACTCAAGTAATTACACAATGTGTTGCATTCTTTCCTCTACTTTACTGACCATATTTTACATGATCATCCCCACTCTTTAGAAGAAAGGAAGACAAACCATATATATATATTTATATCAATCAACAGGCCAATTGATCTCTACTATAAGGTGAAATTTCTTCAAAAATGGGAAGTCTTCTTTTCTTAAATGGTGTCCACTGGTTCATCAATTGTTCCAGACCTTCAGCAAATGCATCTTCTGGACCAGATAAAGTAAGAGGCGAAGCTGGTGGTTGTATCGATTGGGAAGACTCTAACTCCTTTAGAAGTTCCTCAGCCCTGAGCCTAGACTTTGGATCATCTGAACCGGAAATCCCAGCTCCAAGTACGACTTCAAGAACAAATCTTGCTTCTGCATATCTGCATTGTTTTATAAGGCATAGGCACAGATTGCAGGCCTTGTTGGCATCAGGGTCTATCTCCTGAGCTTTACGATAAACAGCCTCTGCGGCAGCATAATTAGTTTGTTGCATGTATGCCCAACCCAAATTTCCCTGCAATTTTTGACATATAGAGAGATGTGATTAGTTGAAACAAACAGTTGTAACCATTGGATACTTATGAAATGTCAAGCCAAAAACGAAGAAATTGTCTTTATCGACTTGCTTCATTTCATCCTTTAGTTATACTAGAATTTAAGGATACGAAAGAGATGCTTTAAATAAGGATTGCTTAGATCTTAGAAGGTAATCTTGTCTTGTCCCCTCTTTTATACTTTTGTGCTTCTGTGCAACATTTCTATTATCAATCTTGGTCTTGAAGGCAATAAATAACAGAGGATAAAAAGCATCTTGATGCCAGAATATTGCCAACAACAGATCCTCTTTATCCTTCTGACCAAATCACCGATGTGAAAAATAATCAGTGGATTACATTGTTCAGAATGTTTAATTTATGTTCAATATAAGAAGGACAAAATGTAACTTCAAGTACCAGTATCCTTGAAGTCTCCTGCTTTATGGTAACCTGGAACTTCTTTCCATGAGAACGAGCTGTTTTTGTAGGTTTTCCATTGAATGCTTCTCCTTGATAAATTAACCGCAGTTTCTGCTTCAGTAATTCTATCTGCTCGTCTAATTTTCCACATTTCTACAAAACCATCCAAAAGTACATCAACATAACAGACACGATGATCCATACAGACATACAAATTTAACAAAGCAAATGAGAAGAGAGACAAAAGGTAGCATAAATTATGAAGTATGCTAAAGACCAAAGGTTACAAAAAGAAATTCACAGCTAGACCAGATAAGGTTAAGTGCAGTTCATGTTGTCTACGCCATATAGTGAGGATTAACAAGATGGTAGAAATTAGTTAATTAAGATGAAAGGGAATGAAAATAGTCAAGAAAGCAGCTTTAATAAGAGTAATTTCTGTTTTCTTTTCAGAAAGTGCAGAAATTTATAAGGACTGTATCATCAGAAGGATTTGCAAGTTTTCTTTCCCAACCTAGCCTCAGAAATGTTGCCTAGCTAATTATTTTCTGATAAATTTGCATTTTTCTTGAAACACTTGCCTCAAACAAGTAATATCTAATATGACTTCCGACACTTGCCTAGTGGATCATCTTCTGAAATTCTTCTATCAACTTCAAAATATACAGCTTAACAACAGGATCACACAACCCGAAGAAACAAATACACAAAAAAGTACATGTGTTTCCATTGTCATACCTTGTATAAATCAATAAGGACATTGTCAAGTGATTCCTGGGCTTGCTTGGAGCATCGATACCTAAAGGAATTAATGGCTTCAATAGCTTCTTCAGCTCTATCTTTTTGTTTCATAACTACTGCCATGTCCTTGAGTGCACTATCAACCCTATCACCAACATTTATAGCCTTCCAAAAGAATACTATAGCAGAATCTGGATCCTTTTCAACCAGCTGCATATCAGATGAGAATGAGTATGAAGATCAATACATGAATACCAAATGCAAAAATAACATAGCTGCTCTATAGAACCAACTAGATATATGTTGTGCAATCTGAACAATTTGCATCCGCGTTTAAAAGAAACTGCAGTACAGAATTAACTCAATTCAAGCGGTGAATAATTAGTTGTGCGAGTACTAATTCATATTGAAGTATCAAATGCTAAAAATAGGTTATACTTAAAAAATCTAGCACTTAGAAGGTCCGGAGATTAGAATAACAGAATATGGCATCGACAGATCAACCACTTAAACAAGAACACCAGTGAATACATATTCCAAATGTAGAGCTTCGACAAATTCTATTCATTACTAGAGAGCCTATCAACAAAACAAAAGTTACCAAAAGAGAAAAATGAATCACATTGGGAAAGAAGAAGACCAACACATTTGTATATTCATATGCAGAACTAAGGAAATTTTGCTGCCGTTGGAAATTAGTAACGAAGAAGAATTAATGTGATCCAGAATGTACAAATCTAAAAGGATTGCAGGATTCTTAATTCTATGAAGTAGAGAATTAAAAAACAAATTAATGCACAAAAGGAAGATTAGGGCCAAAGGATACCAATCACAGGAGAAAAAGTGGCAAACTCATTTAGCTACAGAACATCAACTGAATACTACCTCACTAGGAATAAATTCCAAATAACCATTTTCATCACGATGTCTATCAACAGAAGAACAGAAAATGAAAAAAAGAAGGAAATAGCCCTTCACTTTTACTGAATAAAACAGCAATCTCACCATCATAAAAAAAGAAAATTTCAAGAATTCAAAACGAATGTCTGCTGACACACATAAGAATGGGAGCTATAAAAATGAAGTCCTTCAAGAACCCAAAACTCAAAATGCATCAAGAAACAGCCTATAACTATGCAGATACTCTGTAAACACAAGGGAAAAAAAAAAAAAAAAACAAATTATCCACAGCCCTTAAAAAGTACACATGCCTGAAAATATTTGGCTCTGACATAAGGACTATCACCTGGAGGAAGCTTATGAAGAACATGAAAAGGCTCCTGTAATTGCCTTTCTCCAATTTTTCTTGCAAAACCATTACCATTATTATTATTAGTATTTTTCATCATGTATATGCAATATATTTTCCAATAATAAATAAAGCAGTGAATTTTTTTGTAATGTATAGAGTATGTGTAACATGAGATAGGATTTAATGGGTTTTGGCCAAAGAAGATCAAGAGGAAGAAGAGATTATTGCAGTGGGAAAAGGTGAGGGAGACAGAATATGAAAGCAGGGAAAAGTTCGTTGGTTTTGGTTGAAGAAAAGTTGAAGATGAACCTGGACGGGAAAAAGGGAAGATTCCTTTTCTAAAATGACAGTTTGCTCGCCACGGATATGATCTGGACACGTTTCTTCTTTTTTTTTTTTTTTTTTTTTTTTTTTTTTTTGTAAAATAAAACTGTTTCCGGCCCGCATCCAGTTTTTAGCATATACCTGGGCGGGTTATTCCGTTGGGTTTCCATTTACGTCTGGCGAAAACCACCTAGTTTTAAGTTATGGAAAAATGTTTATGGATTGTATATAATGATGTTATTTATAATTTTTATTTTAAATATTAAATGTTTTTACCTTAATTTTTTTATTAGAATATATTGATCTTAGTAATAAAGTTATTGAAATCTATTTTATATTATATTTTTGGTAAGTTCCACATATAAATTATATATTTTTGCATTTCTTTTTAGAATTATCCTTCAAAAGAATGATTAAGAATTGAATTTTTGAGATTTTGAATAATTCATAAAAAAATTACTCAAAATATATATTAATAAAATAATATAACTCCTCTATCAACTTTAAATTGTTAGAACTGTAAATTCATGTTCTGGAATAAGAAAAGAAAAAATCGTTACTTTGTACATAAATTGTAAATTCTCTATCCTTGTAATTCACCTATTAGAACAATGAAATTTAATATCCAAATAAAACAAAAATCTTGTATTGATTAACTGTTTGAAGAAATGCGGGAGATAAAATTTTGAAGTAAAAACAAATACAAATGTGTTAAAAAAGTTTTCAGTTACCTTTATAAAGATCATGCCATGGATGGATGGATAGCCACTGAAGTTCCAATCAAAGAAAAAATTAATGTAAGCTCGAGATATTTTGTCTGACAAATAAAGTAATGAAAGTCTTTTCAGAAACATTCAAATGGATAAACTGATGAGCATACGAACTATACGTCTCGAGTTATAATATATTTATAATAGGAGCATGCAGATCATTAGGCGAGTTAGGTGGCCGCCTAAGGCCCTCAACCCCTTGAAGAAACCTTAATAGTAATATTTTATAAGATTTGATTTTTTTGTTAATCATTTAAATTAAATAGGTATATAGTATTACCTATAAGATACATACTAGTTTAAATACATATTATTTTATTAAAAAAAAATATTAATAATTATTCAAGCTAGTTAGATTGAACTTAACTAAAAAGTTTAACTCCTCAAAACTCGAACGCCAAATATATATAAAGTGAGCTTGAGCTTGATAAATAATATTTTAAGATTAAACTTGAACGTAGTGAAAACTCAAAACTTAGCTCGACTTGAATTCAAATATTTTATTTTTATTTTTTAAAAATTAAAATGTTATATAATTTACATTAAATTTGTTTCACGAATTATGAATTTAGTATATAACATGATTCGATTAATTCGACCTTCAATTCAAATTTGATTTAAGCTTAACATGAACTTGTAATAATTCGAGTTCAAGTCAATTTATCTCAATCTCAACCTCAATTTCAACTTGTTTCACTAATATTCATTAAAAAAAATAATTATAAAATAAATAATAAAGAAAAAACATTTCCATTGCATCAAGCGATGTTGCTCGGATGGTTTTTGGAATCTTCAATCATTGTCATCATGGAACCAATGATACTCTTCGAAGACCAAAGTATCCCATTATAAACCAAAATCTTACCAATTTATCTCTCAGGGTTCTTTAGGTTCTTGACAATCTAGTTCCCAAACCATTATTTCTTCAGTTTCACCATCTTCCTTCTCTATATGGTTTCACGAGTGCTTGATTTCTTTATTTCTTGCATGAAGGTGAAGAATAGCTCATCTATCCTTAAAGCATTAGGAGAATCCTGAGATATCCATTGTTAGTGCAGTCTAAGAAGGGAGAATGGACTTCTGGATATTTCCTTCAGTCACATAGGCCTTTGCATGATATACAATTGGAATCTTTTCTTGAATTTACCTTTGAGAATCTGGGTAAGTTCACATACCCAATATAAAGTTGATTGAAATTTGGTTTACAAATTTCATAGATTCGGAGATCTTTGAGCATGGTCAATGTCATCAATGAACTATTTGATAATATAATTAGTTGTTACTTCTATATTGAGTTGAAAGTAACGAAGAGTATAGAGACACGAAATGAACCATAGGGCATTTTTTAAAACGTTTTTTTGTTTAGTTGAGACTTGAATAGTAATAAGATTATTATAGGTGAATTGAGGATTGAAATCAATTTTTTCAAAGAAACAAAACGACTCAGAAGACACTTATCCTAAACACCTATAAAAATGTTCCCAAGCATTTGAGACAACCTCTTCTTTAGTAGCAAATTGAAGATTTTTAGGAAAAATGTTCATTCTATAAAATCTTTCATGTGAGGTTAACAAGTGAGAGGAGGAACTAGAGTTTAGTTTAGAGAAAATAAAGTTAAAAGGGACAAAAAATGGAATGGAATTTATGTACAAGCGTGGAGATACCGATAGACACTTTTTTTGGATGGGAGAAGAGATCTATAAGAATATTTGTAGAACCTTTTATGAGGGAGACATAGAACTAAGACTTGGAGAACCAACCAATCTTCTAGAAAAAGGAGTTGGGGTTCGGGATTATTTTATTCTTAAAGTCTTAAATTTTTTTTTAAAGAAAAGAGAAATTATCTATCTAACAGTATTCATTACTGATTAAATGAAACTCAAAATTTTTGATACTGCTAAGATTTCTTTGATAGTGGTGTGGTAAATTATAACTTCTAACTTCTTTGAATTTTCCACTTGCATGGCCACAATCTATCTAAATTTTCAATAGCATTACTCCCCACTAGCGTAAGATCCTGATCCCTATGGTTGGAAAGTGTAGAGAAAAAAGCTGTTAAGAGTGGTTTTAATGATTGGATGACCTCGGTTTGCTCTGACCCTTGTGGAGGGAGATTTTTTTATGAAGATTAATTAGGTGAATAGTGTGATGGGTTACTTAGGAAGAAAGGTTTTGTTGTAATTCACAATACCGCAAGAATTATTCATTGGGGTTACTAGAGTAAGATCCTGATCCCTATGATTGGAATGTGTAGAGAAAAAAGCTGTTAAGAGTGGTTTTAATGCTTGGATGACCTCAGTTTGCTCTGACCCTTGTGGAGGGAGATTTTTTTATGAAGATTAATTAGGTGAATAGTGTGATGGGTTACTTAGGAAGAAAGGTTTTGTTGTAATTCACAATACCCCAAGAATTATTTATTGGGAAAATTTGAAAATGTTTCAATAAGGTAAGGACTATTGATGCATGCTAGTCCAAGCTCGGAGTGGGCTGAAATTTGGCTAGGCGATTGGAAACAGCCCAACGAGCTAAACCTATTGCTTTGCCAAGGGCTGAGGCAGTTTTGGGCCACTCGGGGACGTGATGGGTTTTGGGGTTTTTTTTTTATGTTTTAGGGATATTTTCGTTATTGCGCTATTTTTTAAAAAAAAATTTTATTTCCGAATCGGATTAGGATTCTTTTATTTAATTCCGATTAGGATTCTTTTTATTAACTCTTATTAGGATTCTTTTATTAATTCCTATTAGGATTCTTTTATTAATATCGATTAGAATTAAGGTAGATTTTAGGTTATAAATATCTCATTTTTTATCCAGTTTAGGAAGCTTGTTGGGTAATTTCCGACTTTTGTCATTAAACAGAAAACTAGATGGTTTTCATAAAATTTCCAACTTTTCTTTCTGTTTAGCAGTTTTTCTGGCTCGAGCTCAGAGTGGGCTGAAACTCGAGCTTGGAGTGGGCTGAAATTTGGCTGGGCCACTGGAAGAGGCCTAACGAGCAAAACCGATTGCTTTGCCAAGGACTGAGGTAGTTTTGGGCCATCCGAGGACATTAGGATTGGTTTTTTTATGTTTTAGGGATATTTTCTTAATTTCACTGTTATTTTTATTTCCGAATCGGATTAGGATTCTTTTATTTATTTCCAATTAGGATTCTTTTTATTAATTCCCATTATGATTCTTTTATTAATTATGATTAGGATTATGGTAGATTTTAGGTTATAAATATCTCATTTTTTATCCAGTTTAGGAGCTTGTTGAATTGGATAATTTCTGACTTTTGTCATTAAACAGAAAACTAGATGGTTTTCGTAAAATTTCCCGCTTTTCTTTCTATTTAGCCTTTTTTCGATATTGTTCTTGCAACAGTTCGTATCAGAACTCTAGGTTGCCTTCACCAATGGCTGAACAGAATCGTGTTGGTGGTCGTGGACGGCATCATGCTAGAGGGGTCGTGGAGTCATTCATGAGGAGGACAAACAGCCTTGTCAACGAAACCTGCAGGAGATCGAAAATGAAAACGCAGAGCAAAGAAGGCTAATTCCGGACTTAAAGCGGCAATTGGCAGAGGCTAAGTTGGATGTTCAGTCCGAGGCAAGGCTGGAATCAGAGGTTGAGTCCGACGATGAGGGGGCAGGTGTTAACCTGTTTGGGGCCATGAATCGAGATCATAACCAACCGAAATGATCTGATGGGCAACAATCTTCTTTCCAGAATTTTGGTATCTAAGGAAGACGAACATCCTTGTCAACGAAACCTGCAGGAGATCGAAAACGAAACCGCTGAGCAAAGAAGGCGGATCCAAGATTTGGAGCGGCAATTGTAAAGGCTAGGTTGGATGTTCAGTCCGAGGCAATTGTGGAATCAGAGGTTGAGTCCGATGATGAGGGGGAAGATGTCGACCTGTTTGGGTCTTTGAACGGGGAACGTAACTGACTAGAACGACCTAACCGGCAACAATCTTCTTTCTAAAATTTCAATATGAAAATCAAGATTCAAGTTTTTTAGGTAATAGTTAGCCGAAAAACTAGAGAAGTCGCTGGAATGATTGTAGGACAGTCACAGGAGGGACAAACAATTTTTTCTGAAGAACGCCAAGGTCAGGCCAATGCTGGCCAGGTCACGGTCAGCAGGCAGTTGCGGCAAGGGCAGCTCCTTGTCAAGCTGGAGCCGAGTGGTCCAGCAGAACCAACAGAACTCCTCCCAAGGCTGAGCAGAAGCAAGCGTCCAGATCGAGCTATGGGCAGCGAGCAGTCAGTCCAACGATCGAGCTGTAGAGGCACACCATAGATGATCGACACGACTTATCAATGGCACAAGCAGACGAACAGATCTACTAGCAAGCAGCATTCCAGTGCAGTACTAGTCGAGTGGAAGAGCCCTCAAGTGCAAGCAGGCCGCCCATGGCAATATGGTGTGGTTCGATCGATGATGCAATTAGTGGAGTCAAATCAGATTTGAGAGCGAATCTTTTCCTAGTCGGGGAGGATGATACAGGCTGGTTCGAGCTTGAACTGGGTTGAAATTTGGTTGGACGATTGGAAATGGCCCAACGAGCAAAACCCATTGCTTTCCAAGGATTGAGGCAGTTTTGGACCATTCGGGACGTTACGATGGGTTTTGGGATTTTTTTATGTTTTAGGGATATTTTTATAATTTCACTGTTTTTTTTTTTTTTTTGAACCGGATTCGGATTTTTTTTATTTAATTCTGAGTAGGATTCTTTTTATTAATTCCAATTAAAATTCTTTTTATTAATTCCGATTAAGATTAGGATAGTTTTTAGGTTATAAATATCTTATTTTTATCCAATTTAAGGAATCTTTCTACCTTTTCTTTCTATTTAGCCGTTTTTCGATATTATTCTTGCATCAACTATGTTGAATTTTTCCATGAAAATTTTTCATGATCCCCCTTTCCAGGGCTGTATGAGTCTCACTGTCTTTTGAAAACAGCAGGATATAAACCAATGAAGTATTTCTACATAAGATTTTTGTGATTGCCTTTAGAAAAGTTGAAGGGGCTATTTTCAAGCTAAAAGGCATTGACAATCCATTAACACTGAGTATTAGGAAAATAAAATAAAATAAAATAAAAATTGCATCCATCTTCAAGACATATTCCTAATTGTCAAAAACCAATGAATTTGTCATCCTCTAAAAACTGGTTCAGGGCTTATAATCAATCACTAATGCGAAGAGAGTATTGAATTTACCCCAAAAGATGAAAATATTGCAAAGAAGGGAAACCACTCCATTCCCCTCTTGCCTTTTTCTGCTAAAAACAAAAAAGCATAGAAATTGAATGCACAGAACCTTTTGAAATTTGTTGCATTTCTTTAGAACAGGGTAGAGTCAGGAGAGCATTAAGCTACAAGAGAAAGAGCAAAACTATATATACATTGAAAAATTAAATATAACTACACAGAATTGCAGTAAAATGAATCATTAGATATAACAAAAAAGAAAAGGCCAAAAAAAAAAAAAAACCAACAAAATGGCTTGTGGACTGGTAAAAGCAGCCAACTGTAGGAAACCCTGGCACATCCCACATATGAGAATGGAAAAACCAGAAAACTTTGCACAAGAAGATTACCCAAAAAGTTCATACTCCCATAGAATTACTTTAAAAACCCTCAGGTAAACCTTTAAAAGCAGCCATATTCAATCTATGCTTGGTTTCCACCACCTCTTCCTCGGCCCATCCTTCCACGACCACGACCGTAACCTCTGCCTCCAACTGGGAAACCACCTCCTCCTCCCCTTCCGTATCCCATACCTGGCGAAAGAGAAACATGTTGGTAAGCAGGAAGTAATTGTTTGTATAAAGGCAGAACGATAGACAAGACAAGAATTATAAAAAATAAAATTAAAAAAAAAAAAAAAAAAGTGACTAAAGCAATAAACCATAATATCCACCACGATAACCCCAGCCTCTGCCTCCTCGACCATAGCCATAATATCCACCATTCTCGCCTGAAAAAATGTATTCCCATTTCCCAAGTTAACCCTCATGGATATATAAATAAATCAAATTTGAAGTTTATTGCAGAGGTACCTTGATAGTAGTAGTTTCCATAATTGCCCCTTCCACGTCCCCTTCCTCCTCTACCTCTACCTCTCTCTCTCCCTCGCCCTCGCCCTCGCCCACGGCCACCATTTGGGTCTATAATACATGTGTTGAGCAATAAAAAGGTAAAATCAGATAAATCTAGAAATGGTAGAGGCAGAAAGAAAAGAATCGAGAGTCAGAGAAGGCAGACATGTCAAAAAGGTTTTACAATGGTCACCTTGATTCATGTCTGCCACAGAGACAATTGCTCTAGGCTGTGCCTGCTGCTGCTGATTTTCTGTTCTTAACTGTTGGGTAGTTGAGGGCGCTTGGTACCTACATGAATTCCATCAAGCCAGACATAAATTCCAACATGAAGGACTATAGAAGAGAAAACATGTTTTCACATTGTGGAGAAAAATTCGCACTTAAATAAAATTTACCCTGGAGAGTTTTTGTTCAGCTCAGTGGTTGACAAAGTAATGGTAATCAGGGAGACCTGGCGAGTCATCTCCAAACTACACAGAGGAGAAGTAAAATTCATCACCTCAAAACATAATGCATAAAGAAGTCTGTCAACAGCAATCTTCATTATAATATGACAAAATCAACTTACGGTTCTAGCCCCTCTTCAATGGGCTCATATGCATCTGTAATTGTTGTTGAGCTAATTGACGTATCTTGATACAGCCCATGGATTCGTTTCTGTTTATCAACACACATACAAGCACCAGAAAATAATTATCCTTCACAATTTTTATTCAAAAGAATGACAGATGTTGATAACATGCTCATTGTTACCTTTATGATCTCGGCAATGGCAACGGACTTGCTAATTGCCTGGCCCATTGCCTTCAGAACAATCTCCTCAACATTTTTATCCTGGAAACAAAAGTACGTAAATAAGACACAGTTTATCAGATATATCTGACAGGTAACAGAAGTAAATAAGAAAGACCTAGCTGACTGAACATTCATACTTGATTATAACACAACACATGTGACAAGAATGAAAGATCTTGAATATTCATTCCTATTAGGCTATTACAATTTTGGAAATCGGAAAGATAAGAAAGGAAATTGTCGGAAGGAATTATCACAGCATGCACGTTTTATGCACCAATACTCTCAAGAAAATAAACAAGGTAACCTTGAGTTGTTGAGAAAATTGGAAAATCATGTTCAAGATTCTTGACAAGGCACACAATTAATGAAAAGATGACTCTTCATTTTCTAGTATGCAGAAAATGTAAATTGATCAGTCCAAGATGGGCAGAGAAGCATTCATTTTAGGCCTTATAAGAGTTATATTTCTCATTTAATGGTATGTGTATTCAGTTGGCAACAATCTCTGAAAGGCCAATTGAATATATAGCTTAGCTACCTTATGAAATTCCTTTGATCCCTTGCAGGGAGTTTCAGAAAGTAACACCGACATTCCAATTTCTTGATATCAAAAGTAGGTGATTGGTCAAGGAAATTCTGCTGGTTTGCAGGAAATGAGATCTTCACACAGCCAACCTAATTAATCCCAAATTCAATATGATAGAACCTTGAAGTATGTCACAAGTTTAGTACTGTACCATCACCCTTCCGTAGGTATGCAATTTGTCAAAGAACCCCCAGTTTTGGAACTATAGTTGCCTTTCACTGTTTGGCTCATTTCAAGGGATTATATGCACACTATGGTTTGTGGCTTTATGGATCAGATGACGGGTATTAATTATGTTTTCCAGATGTTTAGACATACCTCTTCTGGAATGGTAAGGAATGGGAAAAAAAAAACAGAAACTCCATCACAAATAAATCAACCAGCATCTATAGCAAATACCAATTGGAAACGGCACTGCAAAATTCCAAAAAATTCATTCATGAATAAGAAATAATGCCATCGTACATGTGAGGCACCATGTTATCATCATACAAACCGACAAAAGGTAAATTCAAGCAAAGTTTTCATGTATACAATTCACGAGCATAAGAAAAATACTTCCCAACAGAAATACAGGTACATAAACTTATTTATTATTGAGATATTGTGCTGTAAATTTCTAGCTTCTTACAAACATTTCTTATCCATATCCATTGTTGTTTGCTCTCTTCACTCAACCCTGCTCAAAAAATCAAAGCTTGCACGCCAAAAAAAAAATTAAAAGAAAAAAAAATTCAAACCAAATCCAGGCAAGTTTCCCGTAATCAAAACGCCCCAAAAGAAACACACAACCCTTCAAGCCAGTGAACCCCTTCATACCATAAATCACGCTACAGAGTCTAAGATTCCATTCTTACACATCTCTATCAAGTAGTCCACACCACTCAAACAAATTCCCCCAACAAAAAAAAAAACGGCTTTAAAACAAACGTAATTAAATAAAAATCAACCCCAAAAACCAATCATATACCCAATTCAATTTTGTTAGCAAACAAAAAAACATAAAAGGAAACAAAAAAAACGGAAAAAAGGAAAAAGGGAAAAAGCGATTCCACTGACCTGAAGAAGAGAGGTGGCGTAACTAATGTAATTGCGAATAAGACCCTGAGCAGTGATTCTGATCTCATTCTCGTTTATGGGTTCTTCTGGCCTTGGCTTCTCCACTCTCTGGTACCTATCCATCCCTCTTCTACTCCTTTGTGTTTCTCTCGGTCTCGAGTTTCTGGAGTATTGTATTTCTTCTGTATGGTTTTGAGGCCAAACGGTTAAGAAAGAAGAGATATATATATATATATATATATATATAATAAATAGAAACGTTACAGAAAAAAATGAAAACCCTAAGCAACCAAAACTAACCACAAGAAGTTCAAACCAGGAAAGCACACTCTGCAATTATTTATAAAAAAAATCAAGTGAAAAACTTAATTATAACTACTAGTAGTATTTATTTATCTATTCATAGAAAGGTGACACACAATAAAATAGTAAAGTATGGTTAAAAACTTATAATAATATCCACTGTATCTAAAAATACTTAAATAGATTCACAAATCGGAAAAAAACAAAAAATCCATGTTTACCCATTATTTAATTCATCTCAATTTAATATTTGAATAAATTAAATTAGAAAATCTGTTCCACACACACACACACACATATATATATATATATATATATTTATTTATTTATTTATATATTTATTGACCTTCTTATCTCTTTGTTAATCAATTACAATGACTAATCATATGAATTTGATTCAAAAAAATCTGCAATTTACCTATTATTTGATCCCAATGCCCCTGTGAATTTAATTTCCTTTAAAAGAAATTTAAATTTAAATTACATTTTATTATATTATATATATATTTATATATTTGACAATCTTACACTATTCTTTAATCATATGCAATAAGTAATTATATTTTTAATGCACTGCACATCTAATGAGTTTGTTTCATATTAATTCAAAACTATTTAATTTAATTTAGTTAAATAACTACTAAGTATTATTAAATAAATTTTTAAATAATTTTAATTTTGTAATTTATCAAGTCTCGATTAACTTAGCTTCAAACGACACCAATTAAGAAAAAATATTATAAAATAAGTAATTTTCAATTCATATGAGACTTGTAAACAACATATTTCTATATCTAATTCTATTGCAAAATATCATTTCTTTTTATCATGAAATGAAATGTATCATTTATCCAAATTAACGATCAAACCTTTATACTTCTATATTTATTTTTTTTTTATCGAATTGAAATAAATAAAATATTAATTTTTTTTTATAAAAGAAAAAGACACACTTTCCTATTTTCAAATAACACATTAATGCAATATTATGAAAATGCTATGTCGAGATTAAACAAATTTATATATATTATTTTCATCAACTTGCAATATATGATATAATAAAGGATTATTGAGATTTAATCTTTGGTGTTTTCAAAAAAATATATATTTATATAATGATAGTAATATTTATATTTTAATGACTTAAATTCATATTATTTCATATAAATTCAAGAGTCGTTTAACTTATCAAATGAATTAAGATAATTATATTATTAAATACTATTTTTAATATTATATATTTACAGTAGACTTATATACCCTTAAAATTTTAATTTTTAACTATTGTTAATCCATTCTATAATTCAATCTTCAATGAATTTAATTTATTAATTTAATTCAATCATAAGACACCTCGATTCCTTACACTACGTAACAAAATGAAGATGCAGGGAAATGAAATCAAATACTTTTGAATATGACAAGATCACTGAAAGTGCAATCGAATCTTCTTATATCTTTTCAGGGATATGCAATCTTAACAACAACCTACATTTCAAATTAGGTGATTTTCCGGCCATCCCTTATAATGATTTGTATCTAATTATACTAACCTTTATGTCCTTTTTATGTTATTATCTTGAGTAACTTAGCTTAATGATGACATGTTAGATATATTCTACTCCCCTATACTTGATTTTTGATTATAAAAATTTTTGATTGAAAAGTGCTTTGAGAATTATCAATTTGGCATGAGAAATGAGATCACGAAGCTACGAAGCTACGAAGCGAAGAAAAGGAGAGCCAGCGAGCCATTCAATGCCTAGATGCAGCACCGGACAGTGCATCCGACACCGAATGATCCATCAAAAGCAATGAAAGATCGCCACTACAAGGCAGAGCAAATTTGAAGAGATTATTTATTTTTCATAGTTTTAGAGACGTAACTCTAGATTGATTTCCTGATGATTTCCAAAGATAAATGACATATTTCTCTCTCTTTTCTTATGTATTCCTTGGTTTTATTGTGATTAGTTCTCTTTTGTTAACAAGAACATGAAGTAGGGTATTTTGATATGGAGTTATGAGATTTGGTTTGTTTTTTTTTATAAAGATTTGATCTTCAATTAGATTAATTTGCATGATTATTAGGCTAGGGTTTAAATATTCTCACTAAGGTTGATAAATCCACCAAGTAGCAACTATTATTTAAATTTGGTTTGGTTAACAACTTTATTTGACAATAGAGAATTGTATAAATCAAATTGTATGAATTAAAACTACTTTGTTTATGTAATTTGAAGTTGGTGATACCTTCATGCTTATGCAATTTAATTGATTAAATTTATTGTTTGCTTTAACGTAGGTTTAATTGATTAAATTAGGGATTTTATTTCTCGTTACGAGAAGTAGATCTATTTAAATAATAGAAATTTGAGTGCTAAGACAAATTATAAAACCAACTACTTAATTTTGTTATTTGATCAGTGATTGATTCATAGCAATTGACCTATGAATTGTTTCTTGTTAATTACTTTTCTGATTGATAACTCCTATCTTTGGATTGTTTTCTTGTAGGTTTTTAATACTTCAATTCTATTTCCCAAACCTTGTCAATTTGTAGGTTTATACTTAGAACCAATTCCCGATGGGATCAACTCTTACTCAACCCTTGCTATATGTTAGGAAAAGTTATGTATTAATTTATTTATATTACAACGCATGACCAGTAGCTCCAATAATTGATGGGAAAAATAGTAAAAAAAAGGAGTTGATTGGTGAGGAAATTAAGAGGGAGTGGTTGATTGAATTGCCATGTTTGGAGAGTGCTAATGTTGGTGTAGATGTTGAGGTGATGTGAACCTATGATTTTCAAACATTATAACCCAACATCATTTAGAAGCAAATTCCTAAGGACTTATTAAATAGGTTGAATAACCTAAAATCAAGAGTTTAAACATATTCGACTATTAAAAAACATGGAAAAGTAACAAAATCATATGCACAGTGAAAATGATCAATAATTTATACAATATTAATAATAAGGCAACTTATGCGTATGAATGTTATGTGTCCACATTGTTTACAAGAAAAAGAAGAAAAGGGGTAAAAGAGAGGAGAAATCAAATGTACTATTGTAGAATTGAATCCACAGTTTTATAGGGAAAGGGTTTTGACCCAGTAAAGTAGTTGGCTCATTACATTAAATTACTTTATTTATTTATGAGAAAAAAGAAAAGAAAAAAGTAAACCTAATAAATTAACCAAAAAAAAAAAAAAAAGGAGAGACAGAGAGATTTTTTTAAAAACATTAAATGAATCAAAAGGTTTTAAAAAAAAAGAAAAAGGAAAAAAATATATCAATTATAGCTCTTATATAAAGCTTTTGTGTTTAAAAAGTATTTTTCTATAAAAATTAATATCTATATTTAAAATTTTAATTATTGAAAATTAAATAATCTATATCTATATCTATACGAAAGTTAACGGGAAAAGAATAATCATTTTTTTATCCATTTATTTTATTAAACTAAATCTTTCCATCTATACAAAAGTTAAAGGGAAAAGAATAATCATATTTTTATCCATTTATTCTATTTAACTAAATCTTTCCATTAATTATTCATAGTAAGTTTATTTTTTCTTTCTCAAAAAGTCTCTTCATATTTTATTACTCATTTGTTTACAACATAAATGATAATAATATTGTCAATTACATAATATTTAATTATAAAGTAAAATTCTAATTATCTCCTTGCTAAAGTAAATTAAATACTAAAAGGTTATTAAAAAAAACACCTCTTCCCATTGTTAACTATTTACTTGTATAATTCAGTGGCGATAATATTTTAATTAAAAAAATTCAATTAATTCAATTTATATGAATACTAAAAATTCATTCAACTATTTGAATAAAATTATAAGTATTACTTTTAGATATATCGGAGAAAAATATAGAATTTATATGCAATATAATTTATAAATTAGTTTTGTAGACCAATAGTAAATCACGAGTTAAAATTGTATTTAATAATAGTCACCATTCACTATTTAAATTAAATAAATTTTAAAATTTAATAAAATAATATAAATTTAATTAAGTGTATATTCACTAAACTAAAATTGCAATCGTCTATGTCTTTTAGAAATTAATGTACATAAATTAGAAAATTTGGAAAATTATTTTGAATAATAACAAAAATACTTGTAAGGTTTTTTCACTTGAATTTTAAAAAATGATAATTTTGGACTAGTGGAGGATGACATAATGAATCACATTTTTATTACATTATTTTTAATTTTATTATATATTGAAGGATAATTCAAAGTGATCAAATATTTCTTATTGAAAAAAAAATTTTCATTCAACTTACTCAGATGAACATAACGATGATAACATATTAATAAATAACATTTTTAAAATATAATGGTATAAAAAGTAGGTTTAACCTAAAATATAACTAGTATAAGACCCACTCGAGCGTGAAAAGTTATTAATTATTTGTGTATTAATGTAAAAAAGTTATAAAACTAAAAATAAATAATTTATAAAGTAACACAATGTATCATCCTCCACCCGCCTAAGTTTAGTTGAGTTAATTGATTTTTGGCGATATCCTTATCAATTTACACCCACCTCAACAATCCGCTAATCCAAAAAGGCGTTGTTGATATAAATTATCAATTAAATTACTTCAATAGTTTTTTTCATTAAAAATATCATTATATTTTACTATTCAAATAAGTAGTTAAGAATATGATTTTTTTTGGATAATATTTTAGTATTTAATTTATTTAAGTAAGACTATTTATGAATTAAAAGTATTTTTAACATTGTATTTTACAAACAAATTGGAAAAAAAAAAGATTTTTTTTTTTTTAAAAAAAAACTTTGAACAATTCGATGGAAAGAAATACAATGTAAAAAAATTATGGACAATGTTTGACAAAATTTAATTTGAATTAACTTTTAGTATTTATTTATCTTATTTAACGATTTTTTGTTGGGGCTGTGAATTTATTCCCCTTTTCATTTTTTCCATATATATAAATATAAATATAAATATATATATATATATATATATATATGAAAATGTCGTAGGGTGCATCGATGTTAAGTCTTTAACCGTCAACGTTAACGCTTAACTATTTTTTAAAATTTTTTTTAAAAATTTTATCCAATACCGTAGGATTTATTTTATCTTTTTAGGATATAATATATAATTTATATTTTTTAAAAAAATATTTTATTTTCTAAAAATAAACTTAGTTGTTGATTGTTAACTTTAACTGGGCACTCCATATGGAATATATTGCCGCGCTCTACAACATAATCCTACATCCATATACATCCATATATATATATATATATATACATGCATATATACATATATATATATATATATATTACCATTGATTGATATTTCTTTATTCTACCTCTTTCTACTTAATACGAACCAATATTTTATTATATTATCATAATACTATTATAGCCACTTAACAATTCATTGAATTTTTTTTCATTCTTAGTATTTAATATAAACAAATATTATATTATATATTTAGATCCTTAACCATGAAAATTTTCTTAATTATTTAATACCAACTAATATTATATTATAAATGAGTTATTGTATATTTCAATCTTCAAATTATAGTCCGTTGAAAGTTTTGATCCTCAAAGTTTTTTTTTTTACCTTTATAATTCTTAAACAATTTATTGTTGGCCATTTTGGTCCTTTTGACCTGATTCTTCAAAAATGTTATTGGATTTTGAAGTTAATGGTGAACTGACTAAAATGAAAAGGGCATTACTATCGATATATATTGTTCCTAAGGTGAAATTTTAAATGAAATGTAATTCATTTTAAATGAAATCCCTTCAAATTTCTTACAAATTTATGATAGAATAAATTTCAAAAAGCTTTTACAAAGAATACTGATATTGAAAATCATTTTTCACTTTTACTGTAGTAAAATGGATTACACCATAATCTACCATGAACAAACATTTTATTTTATTATAGTCATAATAAGAGAAAAAAAAACATATACGGGTTAGAATAAAAAAAAATAAAATATGAAGTATTTACAAATTAAAATCTTGTAAACACAAATTACTAGATGAGAAGAACTCATCGAGAATGATTTTCTTCTGGGAATACAAAGAGAGAAAGATGAGATTAACTGGATATAGATTAGAGATACAATACCATATAGAGAGAGAGAAGGAAAAGTAGATAGTTAAACAATTTTATAGAGAATAGTGGATAAATAAATAGTTTTCGAAAATTTAACCGTTGTTAAATGATAGAAATTCAACAATTATTAAATGTGATGATTTCAAGTAGTTCAAAACACTAATTTGGTAGAAAATCATGAGTTAGATGTGTGATTTTTGCATTGATTGCCTCTACTCCTGTATACTCCATCCGATCACTAGATTAATATTGATAATAGAATAGATAGATATTATTTATAGTCATTTTCTTTAACTTAACTAAATAGGTACTAAAATACTCTTTAGTATATTAAATGACCTAAAATTCATATTAATTAAAAATAGAGAAATATCTTTGAATTTAATATATATTGGGTGGTCTTTTACTATGATTAAAGGTCACGAAAATGTCATTTTAACCCTACAAAATCCTTCTAATATCTTTTTTAATTTTTTTTTTTTTTTTTTTTGGACAGCAAACATTTCCAACGGTCCCCGTATTCTTGTCTCCTCTTAAGGGAAGAGATGAAAGACCAAACAAGCAAAGGGCCAATTATTAGAACAAGTGGTGGAAAAAGCACATGAAACTGACGGCACAAAAATGCACTTCCCCGCCATCCAACCAAACCAACCGGCAAACTATTTATACAGCTCCGCTCACTCTTTCCCCCGCTCCATATTCCTCCACGTATCTCCCCCACCAGAGGAAAGCCGAAAGCAACCTCTTCTTCACTCTCCTCAGCGGCAGCCATTCACTCACCGTTGGTACTGAAACGATACAATTTCAGTGAACAATCGTACACGCCGATTTTCTTGTTCCTGAATTTCGGTTTTTGTTTTTTTTTTTTTTTGGATTTCGCGATGGACGCTGCTGGAAGTGTACAGCTGGTCTACTGCGGAATCGGTCCTCGGAGGAAGACGACGAGGCGGTGTAATTCTGTGACCAGTGGCTCTTGGTGTAGTCGCTCGTTCGTGAGGATTCCGAGGCGAAACGGTGTTGTGCGAGCCATTGCGACAGAGCCGAGACCGACTGATACTAAGCCGCCGGTGAATAATAATTCTTCACAAGGCTCCGTTCCTTCTCCTGATAAAGTTGTTAATGGAAATGGTTCCTACGTGAATTCGTCGTCGTCAAAGAAGGTCAACGGTGTTTCCACTGTATGTTTACTCAACTCTTGGATATCATTTATCTTCCTTGGATTTTGTTGTTCCTCAATTTGAGTTTTTTTTTTTTTTTTTAATTCAGTTCAAAAAGAATTGAGGTTTTCTAGTTTTCTAATTTCGAATCTTTTCCTCCTCAATTTTGTTTTTGTAGTGTAGTATGGTAACAGTGGAAAGAAAGAAAAAGGAATCGTTTTGTTTTTTGCGTGTTGGTGTGCTTGTGGTGTTGATTGATGTTGATTATGGCTTGTATTTGGGGAATTGCAGAGAATGCAAGATGTTTCGCAGGAAATCAAAAGAGTAAGGGCGCAAATGGAAGAAAATGAGGAGTTGGCAATACTAATGAGGGGGCTTAGAGGTCAAAATTTGAAGGACAACTTATTTGCTGATGATAATATCAAGCTTCGATTGGTTGAGGTTTGTCCATTACTGAATCTACGCACACCATTTTGCACATGGAACATGTTTGTTGCTTCAGTCAACTTGTGTGTTGAATCTGATTGCCTTATAACTGAATGTTTCTGGATTGTTTATGCGAAAAGCACAGTGGAACGTTTCAAATTTAATCCCACGTGGTTATGTGGAGTATGTTTTCATGAAGGATTAGGCTTCATTCCTTTCTGGAGTTAGGTCTAAGCTGAATTCTACCCTGCATAAACATTTAAATGCTGATACTGAAGTTGTGTAAACCTTTTTAAGCTAGTTCATATATAAATGAAAGTTTTTTGTTTCGTGAAGCCGTACTATGCTGAAAAAATTGATTTTGATGACTAATTCCCCAAAAGGTCTAGTAGTTGAAATCTACCATGAAAATTTTCCTCTTTAGATCTCTGAAGTGGTGAATTGTTGTCACGAAGAAACAATGCTTGACCCTGTTTCAGTTGCAATGATTCGTTCACATCTTGAGCTAATTATTGCTCAGCACTTGTAATTTTGAATGTTTCTGCCTGAGATTGTCTTCTCTGTTGGGACTCTATTCTTTTTCCTTCTACTTGTGATAGTTATTAGCTCTACATTCAGAGAATTTAATTCATTCTGTATATCAATTAACAGAAATTTCCTAGGAGTGCAATGGGCTTAACCCTTTCAAGACCTTGTGTCCAATTTTTTTTCTTCTTGGATTTCCCATTATTGTTTGGTGCCTTATATGTTGCACATGTAATCATGAATTATGTATGCTTGGATGATAAAGATTTCCTCTTAAAAGGAATTTCTTGACCATCTTGCTTTTGACTGTCTTTCCTTCAGGTTGACGAAAGCAGTGAGTTTCTGCCATTGGTTTATGATCCTGATAGCATTGCTGCATATTGGGGTAAACGACCACGTGCTGTTGCAACCCGCACTGTCCAATTACTATCAGTTGCTGGAGGTTTTCTTTCTCGTCTGGCTTGGGATTTAATAAACAACAAAATCAAAGAGGTAAGAAAACTTTTGGGTGGTTAACTTTTTCAGGTTATTCTAAGACATTATTTTGTTCTTTTAGCTTTTGTTGATGCTCTACAATGGGGAATATTTGTTGATTCATGGGCATCTGTAAGTTTTACGTAATAAAAGCAGCTGGGAATAAATTTTTTCTTAAAAATGAGAGGTTTTATTTGAGATATATTCCCAGTATTTGTCTAGTACTTACTAGAAATTACCTTTTCTCATCTGTTTGAAAATTTGCATAGTTCTGAGTTAAGAAGATCTATAAAGTTTATTTCTTTTTGAGAATTAAAAATGATCATTTCGTTGGTCTGTAAACTTGTTTAATTAAGCTTTTTATTGTTTTGTCTGCTCAAATGAGATAAGGAAAATTCTTACTTCTTGGAACATATTCAAAAATAGTAACAAATATTTTCCCATTCTTTGCATGGATTCTCCACAGGGTATTCTTCTTGCTTAAATTGATGACAATGTTTTGTTCTTTTCCTGGTAAAATTATTCTTTGGTTTTTACAAACAAAAAACAAAATGTTGTGCTGGATGCATTGGTATAACATTGTTGAATATTGTATTACATTTGCAAAATATAATTAATCCTTATGTATTCTTCTAGCTAACCATGATCCTTTCTTCCTTAATTTTAGTTATACTGCTGACACTCTACCACACAGATAGAGACACCCAGGTGTAAGATATACAGACACATAAAGAGCCATGCACATCATTCTTGTGTCTTTCGTAAGACAGATATCTATACAGAAAACTATTTTGTAAAACATTTACTGTTTTAGAATATGCAAAAGGATGCCCTCAAGGTGTCTTGGTGAACGTGTAAAGTACTTCTATTTAGCTATAACGTCTTGCATGCACTTCAGAAGAGGCAGGCTCTTCTTTTCTTGTTTTTTATTTTTTCAGGTTGGTTGATGCTATAACTTAGATGCAGATAAATTTGGTAAAAGGTTTATGTAATTTTTTATACCAAAATGTAATTGGATACCAGCGAATTCTCAAAATACTTGATTTTCCTATTTGTTCTAATATGTTTGGGACATGGGACATGGTTATATGGCAAATTGTACCTTATTCTTTGCTGCAAAAATTCTTATGCAGATCTCATTCGGATAATTTGTGTTTTCCATCATCATTTTTCTGGTTTTTGACAACAAAATATGTGCACTAATCCAACTTATATTAATTTTATCTGTTATCCCTGTTCTTATGTTTTTTTCCCCAACTATGTTTAGAATGAAGTTGCTCGAGCTATTGAATTGCGGGACATTGTAACCTCCTTGGGTCCAGCTTACATAAAGCTTGGGCAGGCATTAAGCATACGCCCAGATATACTATCTCCTATCGCAATGGTTGAACTGCAAAAGCTTTGCGATAAGGTCAGATTATACTCTTTCCGTTTGAAGTAATTAATAGAGATTTGACAGTCCACATCTATAGGAATAGAAGGTGTTAATTCTTGAAAACATATCTCAGAGCAATGCCTCACTTCCATCATGATTCCTTGACATTCTTCTGCTGTTTGTCAAATCCAACTGTGCAACCTATAAAAACAAAAAAAACATGGTAGTGCAAGAGCTATATTGCGAAATATGCATTACGTTTCATGCAGTATATCTAATTATGTGCAAGTCCATTTTTCTGCTAATAGTTATTGGAGTTTTATAATTGTACCTATGAAAATACATGTCAGATATAGATAGCAGGTAAAAATTTTGGTGTACTTTATCCTATATAAAAAAAGAAAAAGATAAAGAAAATGTGTACCTATGATTATTTAATTTATATATTTTTAAAATTTTTTTATGTATATAGATACATTGTTTGTGCTCCTCTTTGTTGTTCTTCTTGTCTGGGAAAGTTATGTAAGCCCTTTTTTTTTCTTCTTGTTTGGGAAAGTTATTTACACCCTTTTTTTTTCTCTTCTTCTTTTTCATATAGTTGTTTCTGCTTCTTTTGGTTTTGTTTTTGTTTGGGAAATAATTGCTTTAAGGAATGAGGGTGTTATTCAAAGCTGAGCTGCTTTTGAAGTCTAAGCTATCTGGAAGAGTGTGTGGGCCGTGAATGGAATTTTCTGTATTGTTTTCATTATTTTTTTATCACATAATTTAATGTCATGACTCTCTAAAAATTTCTGAAATAGTTTCATTTTTCATTACCACCTTGTTTTTTGCAAAATTTCTGTAATGCAGCCTCAAGTCTTTTGAAAGATATGGGAAGATATGAGAGAGAGAGATCCTCAGTAATGATGCATCTGTGCAGTTGTAAGCATGTTGTCGGGTTTTCATTACTTATTAACCTTTTCGAAGGATTGATGTAGGTTCCCTCATTTCCTGATGATGTTGCTATGGCTCTTCTAGAGGAGGAGCTTGGGCAGCCATGGAATAACATATATTCTGAACTCTCTTCGTCGCCTATAGCTGCTGGTAAACTCCAGATCCATTGACCTTCCACCTTATTTCTTTTTTGCTTAGATGCATTTGGGACTTGCTGAATGTTTTACTCCAATTTCATGCGTATGGCAGCATCCCTTGGGCAGGTGTATAAGGGCCGGCTAAAGGAAAATGGTGATCTGGTTGCTGTCAAAGTACAAAGGCCCTTTGTTCTTGAGACTGTAACGGTTGATTTATTCATTATACGAAAATTGGGTTTGGTTCTCCGAAAGTTTCCTCAGGTGGTGATATGTTCTTTCTATATTATTCTTTTTTGGTTAAATTCTTCTTCAGTTTTAAAGAAGTGAATTGTTTTAGAAAACTAACCACTTCATTTTTCCTCTCTTCCCAGGTATCCATTGATGTGGTTGGATTGGTTGATGAGTGGGCTGCCCGATTTTTCGAAGAACTTGATTATGTCAATGAGGGAGAAAATGGAACTCGTTTTGCTGAGATGATGAAGAAAGATCTTCCTCAGGTTGTATGAATTTTCTAAAATATGTGTACCTCTCCAGCACCATATGTGGTCAACTTGTTTACTGCTACAGAAAGAAAAATGCATACAAATAAAGAAGTATCTCATTTCAAATGAGAGATATTCTTTTGAATCAAGAAAATAATGTTATGTCTCTGAATTTTGATTCCCTTTAATGATTTTGTGTGAATTTTAATAACAAATTTCAATTAGGTTGTTGTGCCAGAAACTTATGAAAAATATACATCAAGAAAAGTTCTTACGACTACGTGGATTGACGGAGAGAAATTGTCTCAAAGTACAGCAAGTGATGTCGGTGACCTGGTCAATGTAGGAGTGATATGTTACCTTAAGCAGGTGAGGTTTCACCATTCCAAGATTTTATTTCTGTGATGTCCCTTAAAATTTTACAACTTCTGGTGTGTAGTGTATTCACCTAATGGGATCTTCAGCAAGCTTGATTTCTCTGATATTGAAATTGCATAATGGTTCTCAGATATTGAAATTTCTTGTTAGTTTGATTTCCTCATACTGATTTTCCATCTCTATGGTAAGAGATACTGAATCTTATTGCTGTCTCTGCTCTTTCAAAGCTTGTTCCTGATTGGGCATGAATTACTGAGAACAAGCTTAAACATGTCTTCTAAACCTGTTTTTAGGTTGCTTACATACTGATCAAGTCAAGCTCAGATGTTGCTTTTACTAATGTGACTGATTAAGTTTTCTTGGGTCAAGCTTCTTCCTATATTTATTTTCCCTTCCCCTAAAGCTTGGTTTTTGTAAAGTATATTCTAATATTGTGAACAGAATTTCTAACTTCCCAAATCCTATTTCTATTCCCAACAGAACTTCCTGAAACCCCCAACCCATGTTATGTATAGTCCCCAGTTTATTCAATATTGTGAAAAGAATTTCAAACTTACCGATTTCAATTTCCACTCCCAACAAAACCTCCTGAAGCCCCCCGCCCCATCTGTATCCCCCTGTTCTTCTCTTCTTCCTCAAAATCAGATACCAGAAAGGTTCTTGAAATCCCTGCTGGGTGAAAAGAGTTTTCAAACTTGTCAATGCAAGCAATGAGAACTTAAACAATTTAGTTTTTGGTCTGCTCAATGTGGTCACTGTTATAGCCTAAACAGTTCACTGGTCTAATAATTTTTCTGTGTTTTCCTCATGGTCTCTGTTAGTAGTTTAGCAAGGGTATTCTAGTAATTAGGGTATTCTAGTATTAAGTAATTACTTGTGCTTAGTATATATATATATGTACTCTAGTTGTCAAAAACTATCAACAGATTATTATTCTCTTTTATTTAACAT